>CAUYON010123154.1:0-43794 GCA_963573935.1 Arctocebus calabarensis | reverse complement strand
ATCTGCAGTTTTGAGACTTTGTGACGTGGGCCATTCTCACTGGGGTTAGATGATATCTCAAGGTGGTTTTGATTTGCATTTCTCTAATAATTAGGGATGATGAGCATTTTTTCATGTTTGTTAGCCATTCATCTGTCTTCTATAGAGAAGGTTCTATTCAGATCTCTTGCCCATTGATATATGGGATTGTTGGCTTTTTAAATGTGGATTAATTTGAGTTCTCTATAGATCCTAGTTCTCAAGCTTTTGTCTGATTCAAAATATGCAAATATCCTTTCCCATTGTGTAGGTTGTCTATTTGCTTTGGTTGTTGTCTCCTTAGCTGTACAGAAGTCTCATTTGTTTATTTTTGTTGTTGTTGCAATTGCCATGGCAGTCTTCATCATGAAGTCTTTCCCCAGGCCAATATCTTCCAGTGTTTTTCCTATGCTTTTTTTCAGGATTTTTATTGTGTCATGCCTAAAATTTAAGTTCTTTATCCATCTTGAATCAATTTTTGTGAGTGGAAAAAGGTGAGGGTCCAGGTTCAGTCTTTTACATGGGGATATCCAGTTCTCCCAGCACCCTTTTATTGAATAGGGAGTCTTCCCCCAAGGTATGTTCTTGATTGGTTTATCAAAGATTAGGTGGTGTGTAAGATGTTAGTTTCATTTCTTGGTTTTCTATTCTATTCCAAATGTCTATGTCTCTATTTTTGTGCCAGTACCATGCCATCTTGACCACTATGGCTTTGTAGTACAGCCTAAAGTCTGGTATGGTGATGCCCCCAGCATTGTTTTTATTATTAAGAACTGCCTTAGCTACATGGTGTTTTTTTCTGGTTCCATATAAAACACAGAATCATTTTTTCCAAATCTTGAAAGTACGATGTTGGTATCTTAATAGGGATGGCGTTAAATAGGTAGATTGCTTTGGGAAGTATAGACATTTTAACAATGTTGATTTTTCCCAGCCATGAGCATGGTATGTTCTTTGTTAATATCCTCTGCTATTTCCTTTCTTAGGATTTCATAATTTTCTTTGTAGAGGTTCTTCACCTCCTTTGTGGCTATATGCCTAAGTATTTCATTTTCTTTGAAGCTATGGTGAAGGGAATTGTGTCCTGAATTAACCTCTCATCTTGACTGTTATTGCCGTATACAAAGGCTACTCACTTGTGGATATTGGTTTTATATCTGAGACATTACTGTATTTTCTGATGACTTCCAGGAGTCTTGTGGTTGAGTATTTGGGGTTCTCTAAGTATAAGATTATGTCGTCAGCAAAGAGGGAGAGTTTGATCTCCTCTGCTCCCATCTGGATGATCTTTATTTCCTTGTCTTGCCTAATTGTATTGGCTAGCCCTTCCAGCACTATGTTGAATAGTAATGGTGACAGAGGACAACCTTGTCTGGTTCCAGTTCTAAGAGGAAAAGTTTTCAGTCTTACTCCATTCAGTAAAATATTAGCTGTGGGTTTGTCATAGCTTCAATCAGTTTCAGAAATGTGCCACATATGCCTATATTCTCCAGTGTTCTAATTAGAAAAGGATGCTAGATTTTATTGAATGCTTTTTCTGCATCTGTTGAGAGGATCATATGATCTTTGTTTTTGCTTCTGTTAATATGGTGGATAAGGTTTATGGACTTGCATATGTTAAACCAGCCTTGCATCCCTGGGATGAAACCTACTTGATCACGATTTATGACTTTTAATGATAAGCTGCAATCTATTGGCTAGGATTTTGTTGAGAATTTTTGCATCTATATTCATGAGTGAAATTGGTCTGAAATTTTCCTTTTCAGTTGGGTCTTTTCCTGGTTTTGGTCCATTTCCTTCACATTGTCAAATTTCTGGGCATAGAGTTTCCGGTAGTATTCAGAGATGATCTCTTGTATCTCTGTGGCATCAGTTGTAATTTCCCCTTTATCATTTCTGATTGAGGTGACTGGAGATTTTACTTTTCTATTTCTAATTAGTCTGGCCAAAGGTTTATCTGTTTTATTTATTTTTTCAAAAACCAACTCCTTGTTTCATTAATTTTCTGAATGATTCTTTTGTTTTCAATTTCATTGATCTCTGATTTAATTTTGTATATTTCTTATTTCTTTTCTTCTGCTGGGTTTAGGCTTAGATTGTTCTTCTTTTTCCAATTCCATAAGATGGCTTGTGAGTTTATTGATGTGCTCTCTTTCAGTTTTTCAAATGCAGGTGTCTAAAGTGATAAATTTTCCTCATAGAACTGCTTTTGCAGTATCCCACAGGTTTTGGTAGCTTGTGTCTTCATTGTTGTTATGCTCAAGGAAGTTAATGATTTCCTGTTTTATTTCTTCCTGCACCCAACTGTCATTCAACAGAAGGTTGTTTAGTTTCCATGCTTTTGTGTGGGGCTGAACATTTTTGTTGGAGTTGAATTCCACCTTTCGTGCCTTGTGGTCTGAGAAAATACAAGGTAAAATTTTAATTCTTTTGATTCTGTTGAGGTTTGTTTTGTGTTCTAGGATATGATCAATTTTGGAGAATGTTCCATGGGCTGATGAGAAAAATGTGTATTCTTTATCTGTGGGATGGAGAATTCTATATGCGTCTATCAAGCACAGTTGTTCTAGGGTCTCACTTAAGTTCCTTATATCTTTGTTTAATTTCTGTTTAGAGGATCTGTCCAGCTCTATAAGAGGAGTGTTAAAGTCCCCTGTTATTACGGTATCATAGGCTATTGTATTGCTCAGACTGAAAGTTTTGTTTCAAGAATCTGGGAGCATTTAAATTGGGTGCATAAATATTTAGAATTGAAACTTCTTCTTGCTGTATTTTTCCCTTGACCAATATAAAGTGACCATCTTTGTCTTTTTTGACTTTAATTGCTTTAAATCCACATGTATCTGAAAATAAGATTGCAACTCCTCTTTTCTTCTGAGTTCCATTTGCCTGAAAAAATGTCTTCCAAAACTTAACTCAAAATTTTAATTTGTCTTTTGAATCTAGGTGTGTTTCCTGTAGACAGCAAATGGATGGCTTAAGTTTTTTAATCCACTCAGCCAATCTATGCCTCTTCAGTGGGGAATTCAAGCCCTTAACATTTATTGAGATAATTGATAATTGTAGTAGTGTTCTATTCATCTTATTTTGTGAGAGTCCATTGCTTAGTTTTATCTTTTGCATCATTGTGGAAGTTAGGCTCTGACCTTTAATTTCTGAGTCCTTATTTTGCTATTGATCCATTGTGATGGTCAGTGTGTAGAACAGGTTGGAGTATTCCCTGTAGAGCTAGTCTTGTTGTGGCGAATTTCCTCAATGTTTGTATATCAGTAAATGATTTGATTTCTCCATCAATTTTAAAACTTAGCTTCACAGGATATAGAATTATGGGCTGGAGATTATTCTGGTTAAGTAGGTTAAAGGTCGATGACCATTGTCTTCTTGCTTGGAAAGTTTCATTGGAGAAGTCTTCAGTCACCCTGATAGATTTGCCCCTGTAGGTCAACTGGTGCTTATTCCTGGCAGCTTGAATAATCTTTTCTTTTGCCTTGACTTTGGACAGGTTCATCACTATGTGTCTTGGGGAAGCTTGGTTAGAGTTGAGGTGACCTGGGGTCCGATAGCCCTCTGAAATGAGAGTATCAGAATCTTTGGTGATATTTGGGAAATTTTCATTTATAATATTCTCTAGTATGGCTTCCATTCCCCTGGGCATTCTTCTTCCCCTTCTGGGATACCTATAACTCATATGTTTGAACGCTTCATAGAGTCCCATAATTCTGTCGTGAATGTTCTGCTTTCTCTCTCTTCTTTTCTGCCTCTTTAACTAACTGAGTTATCTCAAGAGCTTTGTCCTCTACCTCTGAGATTCTTTCTTCTGCATGGTCTAATCTGTTGTTGATACTTTCTACTGCATCTTTAAGATCCCTAATGCACCACTTCAGTTCCCTCAACTCTGCCATATCCTTTTTATATTCTTCATAGCATTCATATCTTATTTGATTCTGTTTTAGGATTTCTTTTTCCACTTTATCAGCATTTTCCTTCAATATCTCCTTCATTTCCTTGATTGTTTTCATCATCTGTATTCTAAATTTCATTTCTGTCATTTCTAACATTTCCTTATAGGTGGGGGTTGTTCTGGACTGGTTTTTCATGATGCCAGGAGTTTCCTGCTGATTCTTCCTCATGAGTGATTTCTTTTATCTGTTACCTTGCCTTAATTTTCCTTTCATTTCTTCTCATTCTTTAAGTTGCTGTGCCTCTGGACTAGGGTTTTGATAAGTTCTTTTGGTACAGGATCAGAAGGATGAGAAGATTGAACAGCAAGAAGGGAAAAAAGAAAGAAAGAAAGAAAAAAGGAGAAAAAAAAAGAAAGAAAAAGAGAAGAAAAAGGAGAAAGGAGAGTGGGTGGGTAGAAGATACTATCAACCAAAAGAAGAGAGGCGTAAAAAGAAGGGGGCAGGAGCAATGTAAGTGTAGAGTAGGGTACTTTGACCCAACCTTCAGAACCCCCAACCTCTGGGGGTGCCAGGATGGGTGGTTAGGTCAGCTGCTCTTTGCCAGCCTGTGTGAACACAGTACCCCACATCCACCAAGCAGAGAGGAAAAACAAAAATGCAATAAATCAAACCAAAACAAGCAAACCAAAAACTTTATGGGATAAAATTGGGGGAAAAAACAATTAATATGGGTAGAAACACTAGCAAAATTGAAGTTCTAACTGTTGAAAAAGGCAACAATGGAAAATTATATTTAAACTAGAAAAATGAAGAAATAAAAGAAAGAAAAAAGAACGGAAAAATCTTTAAGGAAAATGCTGAAATTAAAAACAAAACAATAATAACAAAAACAAACAAACAACAACAAGACACAAAGCAAAACAAAATAAAAAACAAAGCAGTATACATATCTTGCTGATATTATCTGGGCAGGAGGTGATCTTCTGGGGTATGATATGTTAGTCACAATGTTGATAGGGCTGTACAAAATGGAGAATGGAGGCCTCTAATGATTTCTGAAACCCCGCAGGGTGGAGAGCTTAAATCCTCCTCAGCGCTTAGAAGGCACTTTAAATTGCTAAGTTGGGTTAAGCAGATGCTTTCCCAGGAAAGCGCTTGTGGCTGGGACCACTCCTTAAGTGGCTATCCACTTACCCAGTGTGCCAAAACCAGTCTCACTCTAAGCCCCTGAGGGCTAAGGCTGCAAGGCGTCTCAGTCCCCGCCTTTAGGCTGCTCAGTCACTAGATTACTCGCTCCCTCAGATGCTTGTTCTGGAACCTTGAGAATGGAGCTTGCCAGGGTAGTTCTCCCACAATGGCTCCACACAGCCCACAACCAAACACCGGTAGTTCCATCTGGTTCAGTGGCCCAGTCTGGGGACCCAGACAACAGTCAAAGACCTCCGCACTCTTGCCCAAATTCTCTCAAGGCAGTTCAACTGAGTGCCAAGTCCAAAAGAAACCCAAACAGGTCACAGGTAAGGTCTTTCCAGCTTGCAGTCTCTCTGCTGCTACACCCACAACTGCCAGCAGGATTAGACTGAACAAACACACGCAAACACTTGCCAGATCTCCACTGCTTTTGCCTTCCTCAGGGGGTCCAGCAGTCTCACGCTGTCTCCCTGCATCCCCAAAGGGATGTTTCTGGGCAGATCCCACCAGCCAGAGATGCTTGAAGTCTTTTCTTCCCAGTCTCACCGTGCCCAGTTGCAAGGAAGCTGTTACTCAGCTGCCATATTGCTCCACCCTAAACTCAATAATATTTTTAAACTCAAATAATTTTTTTTTTGAAAATTTGAATGCAAATAGCAAGCATATACCTTGGGAGATGTACCCTTGGACAAGAGGACTACTATGATAGTGTTACGGACATGCACTCTAGAGCCAGACCACCTCATTTGGAATCCTGGTCCTCTCACCTATTTCTGCACCTGCCAAATGAGGATAATACAAGCAGGTACATGGCAGACCTATATGAGGGTAGAAGAGTGAATGCACATAGCACATAGTCAACATGTTCTCAGTACCACTTTGTGTCTGGCCGTGGGGACTATTTTAACAGAGCCCTGTGCTGTCACCTCATATATAAAATAAATTCCTCATGGTTGTGATCACTTAAATTATCAAAGAACTTTGTGCACTTCTGGCCAGAAGGGGGAAAAAAGTGGCCCAAATTCTTCCATTTATCTTCTTTCTGCCTTTTTTATAAATGCACTTCCTTATTGATTTGGTCAACAACCAGTAATCAGGTCCCTACTTACTCTGTGCAAGAATCTCGGGTGACATCCTGGGAAAGTGAGGACAAGGGGCTGGGGTTCGGGGGGTGCACAATGGAGGAGAGCAGCTTCCCCAAGTAGGATATGGTAGTCTCTCCATTAAAGATGGTACCTTAGGTTAGGGCAGGAGACTGAGCAGCAAATGAGTTTTTTCCCTGGCAGGAGCAAAGCCCCTGGAGAATTTCCTTCCACGTTTCTCTTTTGCTTTTATTGGAGTTCTGTGCTGGTGCTATAAACCCTCCAAATGAGTTGAGATCATTAGAGAAGGTTGACTGATCACTGGTGAAAAAATATAACAATTAAAACCAGAAGCCTTGGAGCGAGAAGCTTGGGGAGGTGTGCAGGGGAAGAGAAGGGAGCAGGGATGACCCTTAATAACAAATACTAATAATGGAAGAAATTGAGTACTAATTAAAAGTTTTCTTAAAAGAGAGATTTAAAGAGATAGAGAAAGGAATCCTTCCATAATATTTTGTCTTTCTGGCATCAAAGAAGCCTTATGGCTCAGGGAGGGGAGCTAAGAACTAGGAGCCTGGAGTCTGGGTTCAAAGACCTTTCTTGGGTGGCACCAGGGATCTTAGCAAGCTTGTTCACTGACTGAGACTCAGTTTTCTCATTTGCAACTTGGTGTATAGCTTTTCATTTCATGGGATTAGTTGGTAATAAATGTGACCACTATCACTCTCCGTAACATGAGCTCGATTCAGTCTTTCCTCCAAAGAGAAGCATTGTTTAAGAGTTATGATAAATGACTTTTGCAGCCTGACAATTTTATGTTCCCACTTAAAAAAAAAAAGTGATATCTGAACTGATATTTCAAATAGGTAGGAAAGTAATGAAATTCAGGATTTGAATGATATTCTTGAAGGAATTTTGCCCCCAAATATTCCTATTGCTGATCTGTAATAATCTTTGATTTTTTTTCCCATTACTCATTCATTTCATTGATGTATTCCTTCACACCTTCGTCTTTCTTTAATAAAAGTGCAGATGGATGATAAGTCATCACCAGCTACTAACAATGAGCACTGCATTAACTGGTAAATGCTTTCCTTAGGAGATGGTTGTGTGTAAGAAAAGGAAATAATTGACAAACTGGAAATTTATAATAGCAGATATAATGCAGGTCTGGGTGGAGAGAGGGTTCCTTTTGAATCTCAAAAATTCATCTGGTTGTGAAGCACCATGAGCAGACAAAACCAGAGACTATTGAAAGATTCCTGTGTGTTGCTTTAAAGATCTTTCTCATCCAATATGCATAAAATCAAGGAGAAATATATCTGATAGAGAGAAATTAAAATGCAGAGAGATACATAATTCATCCCAAATCAAAATGACAATTAAGAGGCAAAGTTGGCCTGGGCTTCAGAGTCAGTTTTTCGTTCTGCCATTGTCCATGCAGACATCTCTCCTTCTTTCCACGTTCCGAGGACTCTCTGCCTTTGCACCTTCTATATCATTTTAAGCTTTCTAATTGGTTACCAGGTGCCTCTTCCTCACAGTTTTCAGAGGCAGCATGATGTGAAGAATTACCTTACTACTTTTTACAAATGAGGCTTCCAAGGCACCCAACCTCAGAGATGCCGAATCAGTAGTTGGTAGGATGGTCCTAAATCTGGAACTTTCAGATGCCAATTCATTAGTTAGTGGGCTGGACCAAAATCTTCCCTCCTTCCCCCAAACAGGTGATTTTGATGTAGTTAATTCATAGACCATTCCCAGAATACAGAATAGTTGGAGACATGTGTTAGATAAAATCTGAGTTCAAGTCCTGGGTCCTGCCATTCACTACTTCTGGGAATTTAATACATTTCGTCAAACTGCCTCTGCATCATCTTTATAACAAATAGAAAAAAAAAATCTGCCTCATAGCATATAACCTTAAGAAAAAATGAGGCAATGTCCAAACTTCTGGTGGAAAGTTATTTGTATTCTTGGGGTAGACAGGCAGAAAGATGTGGCTAGAGTCATACTGCTTGGGTTCAAATCACACTTGAGATTGTTCCTAGCTTTATACTTTTGAGTGAATTCCTTGACTTTTCCCTGCCTTAATTTCTTCATCTGCAAAATGAGACTAGTATGATAAAATTAGGAAAATCAAAATATCATGGTGCCTTTTTCATTTGGTCATTTTGACTGTCAAATGCAATGATTCTTAGAAAGAGCTTGGAACCCCAACTGGCACTGACATTATTGATATTTAAGGAATAATGGTTTCTTGAGGATAGAAATCACTTCTGGTTCTCGGGGGCTTGGAGTCTAGAGCTATGGCAAAGAAGTTGCTAATAAAGACTGGTAAATTAACAATACCACAAAAAGTGTCAGTGTTGGGAGCAGCCCCCTCGGAGACCAAGTCCAGATGACGTCAGTGTTTCTAAAATAACTTTGGTACTTGTCTGCCAAGACATCCTCTCAGTCTTGTCCAACTCTTGTCCAACTCTTCTCCTCTCTTCTGAAACCAAAGAGGATTCCAAGGGAAATTTTATCCACATGCTGCTTCTTTAAACATTTACTCTTAAATCATCTGGTGATTATTTGGATGAAACAATTTGATATCCAAAGAGAAATATGAGACAATTTCTTTTCTAACAGACAAGAAACCACATGTTGATAAACAGACATGACAACCAGAATGAAATGGCAGCTGGTATAGCCTCATTTCTTTCTCCCGCCCTAGTCTCTTATTATGTATTTCAGTCACTTCCCTCTGCTTTTTTTTTCCTTTCTTTTATCTGTGCATTTCTTTCTTTCTTTTTTTTCTTTAATTCAACAACACCTTCAGGATAGATGGATTTTGTTCTCCAGTTCTGCAGCAAAAGACAAACAGGTCTCCTATTTGTTTCTACACTATTGATACAGTAAGAATCCTGGGAGGAGTTCTAGTCGCATGAGGAAAGCTTTTAATAACAGATATAACCTTGCTGTTTTTCATTAAGATATTTTAGCACAAATGGGAAACAAAGGGGAAGTCTCTTAACTGATAGGGAAATTCACATGCACCTGTAGACTTTCCTTCATGCTGGTGCTTCATCAGATTGACAACTACCTCTATAACACAAGGCAGAAACTGGTGAGGGTGTAAGAGGAGGAGAAATACTACACAAGTGTAGAGAAGGAAGGAACTAGTTTTAGTAATTTTTCATTAATTGGTTTAAGAAAAAGACATAAAAGGTTTCATAAAGAATGAGCAGGAGTTTTTAAGCACAACATTTGGGTGGACTGTGGATTGATAGAATGCACAGATGAAAGGTCCACAGGTTCAGAAGAGCAGAATAATTTAGGAACAAATCTGGTGTTCTTAGGAGTCAGAACAGACTTTGTGGAAATAATCCGTGAATGAAAATCAAGTTTTAAGTGATATAAAAGTTGCCCAGGAAATAGAATGTGTAAATTAAGTCTTGTTTCTGATGGCTCAGGCCCGACAGGTCTTCCAAATTTGGTTTCGTTTTCTTTGGTGATGAGAATCTGTCTGGCCCAATAGTCGAAGGCACTTTCGAAAACCTACAATTATTACATGCTATGAATTTTCACTTCCTGCTGATGCATTTCCTTATCCATTGGGTTACATAATTACAAACACAAGTGGTCTTTTCTTACAATACTAACAATAGTTAAGGAAAACAGCAATGTATTTATTTATTCATCAACTCATGAAACTCATGTTCTGGCTTCTTAGCTAATCACTGGCAAGTTGGTGAGAGATTAAACTCTGCCCTAATGCAATCTCTGGCCTCACAAGGGATTCACACAAGCAGTGACAACACACTGTAATGGACACATAATGAGGGAAGTCTCAGGCACGGAGGAGTTACATCAGAGAGCCACAGAATCCTGCCTTGTGCATGACTAGAGTGCATGACTAGAGTCTCCAAAATTACGTTGTCTCTTCTTGGACTAAATTTCTGTTTCTTTAATACTTCCCCACACCATCTTGTTCCCTCCTCCATGATCCTGGTCTATTCTGTCTTCTTCAAAACTGGAATAAGTACTGTGCGCCTCATCTGAATAGGAAGCATTTGTCACCTGCCTCTTTTTACCTGCTTAGT
The DNA here is from genome assembly GCA_963573935.1 of Arctocebus calabarensis. Lineage (NCBI taxonomy): Eukaryota > Metazoa > Chordata > Mammalia > Primates > Lorisidae > Arctocebus > Arctocebus calabarensis. Next base: position 33,513 of record CAUYON010123154.1, on the reverse strand, counting down.
TTCTTGTAGCCAACATTCATGTTGGGTGGGCATCTTACATTATTTTGTTCTTACCATCAACTAAAACCCCAGAAGATTACCCAGGCATACACAGATATGATGTGCACATGTACACATAAATATACACTGATACACACATTTTTGTAGTTATATATTTTTGGAATAGCTTGCAGCTTCTATTTCCAGGACTTTCCTTTCATATTATTACATTTCCTCATGTTAGACTCAGTTCATTTCTCTAGGCTGCTCAAATCACTCTGAATTCTGCTTCTGTCATCCAATGTATTCCTACAAACATGTCACCTACATATTTGATGATCGTGAGCTCTCATGCTTCATCCAAGACATTGATAGGAAGGTTGAACAGGGAAGGACAAAGGACAGAACCTGCAGGCTATTGTCAGCCCTTGTCCTCAAGGTTGGCATTGATCCATTAATCAGCATTCTTAGGGACCTTCTTTCAACTAGTTACAAAGGCAGTCAGGCATACCTCAAGTAAGCCCCCATTACTCACGCTTTTCTACAAAGACATCAGCAAAGACTTTGTGAAATGACTCATAGAGTGCTCTATAGGCTCTATCAACTCCCTTCCCTTAATCTGCCATCCTAGAGGATGAATATCATAGTGTGAAATGAGGTCAGACTGATTTGACTTACTCTTCGTGAGCTCGTGCCACGACCAAAGTGAAAGTGGTACTCTCTCTGATTTGAACTTCAGAACTTGGGAGCAGTAAAGAACTCTAGAGATTATCTCATCCAGCCTCATCATTCCGCAAGTGAGTCTCAATCTTTAAAATAACTTTGCCTATGGTCACATAGCCAGTCAGAGCTTGAAATGTAGCTATAACTTATATTACTCTTTTTACACTTAGAAGGAGTAGAATTGACTTCAGGAAAGTATTTCTCAAATTTTATTCTATGAAATATTACTTCTAGGCTAAAAAAAAATCTATGTTCAAACGCATTTGAGAAACCTCCATGCAGTGCCATGGCAGTGATTCACAATATATTTGATCATTCAATATTTATTTTTTGTCCCCTATGCATCAGATACATTCTATGAAACAGCTTTTTGTTTTCTTTTTTAAACCTCTCATAGATTTTTTTTTTCTAGAAGGAGAGACATATTAAATGTTCAATTGTTCACATAGAAATATTACTGTAATTTGTGATTTTGTCTGAAGAAATTTGTAAGGTATTCTAAGAGACTGAGAAGAAAGAGTCTTCTCTGAGAATAAGATATATAAGTACGTAAAAAAAACTCAGATAAGAAATATCTCAGTGAGGGAAAGTTGTCAGCCGCGGTCCTGAAAAGCTTACTTAGGAGTTAAAGAAGGGATTTATTAACAATGTTAGAAAAACACAAACATCATATAAAACTTACAAGTATTGATGCACTTTGAGCAGTGGAGTCACTCAGTCTCTGGCATTTTTAGACTATTTCACTTGCTGCTCTGCAGACAGTATGGTTGAGGGTAAGAGCACAGGCCCAGAGCCTGCTAGGCAATTTTGGCAAAGATCTGGAGAGAGGAGATTGCCTCTTACATATTGACCTATTGTTAGAAAATGTTGCACAAGCAAACTTCTAACCTCTTGATGATTTTTAATCGGTATTTTCCAAGTTTGCTTGGCTTGGTGGCTCATGCCTATAATCCCAGCACTTTCGGAGGCTGAGGCAGGTGGATTGCTTAAGCTTGGCAGTTGAAGCACCCTGAGCAAGAGCAAAAGCCACCTCTCCTAAAATAATAAAAACTAGCCAGGCATGTGGCAGGTGCCTACAGTCTTAGCTACCCTGGAGGCTGAGGTGGGAGGATGGCTTGAGCCCAAGAGTTTGAAGTTGCTGTGAGCTATGATGCCATGGCATTGTACCCAGGGCAATAGAGACTATGTCTCAAAAACAATAAATACATAAATAAATAAATAAATAAAGCAAACAACGAAACAACAACAACAAAAAAAACACCCCACACATTTCCAAGTTCATTTGACTACAGGATTGTTATTTTAAATAAATATACTTTAATCCATGAAATTCTGCAGAATACATATTAATCAATATTGCTCTGTGATCTCTCAGACTGAAATTACATTCCATATCCTTCTCCAGTGATAGCAGAGCCCATCATTTGCTTGATTTCTGCTTTAGGGAGTTTTATTAGTTTATTTTTTTCCTACTAAATAATTCATGTGTTTATGAGGTCACCCTCGTGCTGGCTGGTTTACTTTCATACAAATAGCCAGGTGTCAGAAAAAAATACAAGACCACATCATAAACCCAACCCTTAACCATGTTTACTTATGGATCCTTTTTTCTTCACGTCCTTTTAATCACTCACAACTCACAATGTCATCTGTTTTCAAAAGAGAATTCAATTGCTCATTAATATTTAGAAAAACTAACTCCTACATAAAAATCACCTTCTAGACTAATTAGCCAGCAATGAAGTACATATTTGTGTACATTTCCACAGGCTGATGTAATCTGATTTTAAAATAAGTAAAGAGAAATAAGATTAGATGGAGGTAGCAGGTCATCAATAATAAAATAATAGCAAAATTCAGCAGGGGTAGCAGGGTTCTCGTCCATCATCTCTTTTTATCATTACAGTAGGGCAGGGTTACTTACTCTTTAATGTGAATATGGGTCACCTGGTGGCCTGGCTGAAGGAAGACATTGATTAAGCTGGTTGAGGCTTGAGATTCTGCACTTCCAGCAAGCTACTGAATGATTGTTCTAGATCTTGGAAAACATCTATGAGCCTGCGGGTCATCTCTGGAGTGTGCCTGTCTCTGGAAATGCTGCAGAGCCGAAGTCTTAAGGCACAACTGTCAACAAGTGAGGGATGGAAGCTAAAATCCTGGGCTCTTTGTTCTTTAGAGGAGAAATTCTAAGTTATATAGATGCAAAATAAATAATTAAATAAAAATGGAAACTTCTAGGGGCATGTGGGGAAGAGGGAAGGGGAGAAGACTGACCCCTTATTTTAACACTGGGGGCTTTCTTTGCTCCCTCATCTCACAACGTGACTCTTTTACATGATTCCTAGGATCCTGTCCCAATAAACCACCTGCTCTCTTATCCTCATCATGGGTTCTGTTTGTGGGAGAATGAGTTAAAGAAGCACAATCAAAACAGTAGGGGAATGTGAGCGGCCCAGTTGACTTAGATGGGTGGTTAAAAGCATGTGGATCCCAGAACAGCAGCACTAACATCATCCAAGGACTTGTGGGAGATGTAAATTCCAGGTTCTTCCCTAAACCAATGGGATCAGATTCTGTGGGGTTATGTCATAGCAAGCTATCCATATGATTGTGATGCATTTTAAGTTTAAAACTCCAGGATGAGATTCATCAGAATATTTCCCTAGTTCTGGGAGTCATCTGATCATGAAGAGGATGGACAAATAAGAGAATAAAATCTGGTTCTGTTAGAGAGGGTTAAATGTCTCTCTAACAGGTGAAGCATCTGGGGCAAGAGGTGTTTTGAGACCATCCTTGCTGCTACCTTGTAGTCCAGAGAGTAGAAGCAAATTGCACAAAATCTCGGAATTGGGAAAGAGGAGTCTTGGGGCTTTGAACTCTGGCTTAAGACAATAGACACAGTGCCGCCCCCCCGCCCCCCCGCTTCCTTCTCCTCATGGGCAGGGTATAGAGAATCACGAAGACAAGGCTTCTCTCGCCAGAAGCCACAGCATGCGTCCTGTCGGTATTGATAAATCCCATGAAAATGCAGACAGATAAAGCATTCTGACATTTATATCCAGCCTGGAATACATGAGAATAGTTACAGAAGAGGATGATAGTGCATCATGAAGCTTTTATTAATGTTAGACTAACGTTGTAGGAGCAATGGTTCATTTTATTGCTTTAATGTCACGCATTCTCCTCTCCTCTGATGGGCATAGAACCGGGGGTGCCACCGATGGATGTTCAATCAGCAAGTGAGAGAAGCAGGTAGCGAGTGCCTCAGGTGTGTCTAGCAGGGATGGATGAGCCATAAGAAAATCTAGAAGCGCATAATACTGCACCTTTCTGCGAGCTCATGATCCAGCTGAGAAAACACCACAAACTGACAGATTCAGATTTAGCATTTGTGGAGCGATCAAGATGTTCCAGAAACTATATTGGGTGACTCCACACACATCATTTCATTTAAAAATACACACAAGCTAACAAGTAAAAGGACAATGTGATAAGGCAGAACTGATCTCATTAGAGACCTTATCTCACACCTGTATAATCAGATACTAACTGCTGTTAATGTGGATTCTGAGAGAAGAAAAAGACCATCAAAAATTATAACTCTTATTAATTTGCTGTGTGATCTTTGTCAACTCACTTCCTTTCAGAGTTTGTTTTCTCATCTGTAAAATGAGGATATTGAACAAGCAGAGCCCATACCAAAATTATATTCTATGGAAAATTTCCCTCTAGGGTTGCAACAAGATAATGTGGGAGGCACAATACAAGATGTTTTAGAAACAGCACGTTCGACAACATTGAGCAGGTTTTTCTTTTTTCCTGAAGGACCTCTCAGAACATTGAGGGTGCTTCTGTTTTGTGAATATGTAAAAGAAAAATCTTACTCGTAGCATTTATGAAGTTGTGAAGTTGTAGCATATTTTGAAGTTGAACGAAAGCTACTATTACATAGCACTGAGTCACAGCCCTTAGAATAATGTCCCAGAACCAGTATGGAATATGTTGGGAATAACGTGGGATGGGTCTTCCATCCCCATGGTTCTTAGACATGATAGCTCACTTCAGTTCACTTAACCAGTCTTTAAAGGATCAAGTTCAACGTAGTGAAATGCAAGGCCATTTGCAGCACAGGTGGCATCATAAAGAAAAGCTCTGGGGTAAATAATGTCTTCCTTCACTAAGACTATATGTACCTACATTTGTCCAGTAGATTTACAATGCGTCTTTAAATACATTCACTAATTTAAACTCTCAGCAATTCACACTTAGCTTTATGTACTCTACATTATTTTTCAGTGAGAAAACTGAAACTTGTAATGGGAGAATCTGACTTTCTCAACGTCACCTTCTCTGCCCTCTTCCTCCCACATCCATTCACTTTGTGCTGAGAACATTTGCTTATTAAGATTTCTGCATTTCAGAGTATGCTGCTTCTCCCCCCACTCCCCCCCACCCCAGCATCCTACTTGTCTTCTCTAGAGTCCAGCCCTGGTCGTCGAAGACCTGGCAGCTTTAGCAAATAGAGAGAATAAATGAGATCTCATAGGCAGGGAGGCTGTTCATGTAGAAAATGTTGCTGCTGCTCGGATGGATTTGGTCCTGGTGATACTTCCGACCAGGCACTTGCCCTTAGCCTGGTGTCTACAGTTGAAGATCTCCTCCCCTTAAAAATAAACAATAAAAAACCTATATGTTTAATTGGTTGTACATTTAAATGGGTCTTTAAGAAACCATCATTCTGCCCCATTGGGGAAGGCTCTCTAAAGAAAGAAGTTTAATGGAAAAAGTGGGAAGGTTAGTATGGGAAACGAGCTGGCTAAGCTTGGTCCCAGGCTCTTCACCCTCTGCTCCTCCCTCTTGGGTGATGTTGGGCAAGTCACTCTCTTCTTGCAGCCTTTATCCCTTAGGGTTAAAAAAAAAAAAAAAAAAAAAGAGGTTTCTAAAGATCCTTTGAGCTCTCACATACATTTATTTTTTAATGTGAATTGACCAAATCAAACTTAGCAATCAATGAGGTGACCAGAGTCACATCAGATGCCCTCATGGCCATTATTTGAAGTGGGGTACTTGAAATGTTCTCCTGCCAGCGAAGATGAAAGCGTCATCTCTGAACTCAGCACTGACCTTTGGCTTGAACTTGGCAGTGCTTTTCCCATTGCCATTTCCAGCTGGGTCCTTGCCCCTGAAGACGAGACTTTTCTGAAAGAGTATAAACTTCTCTGAATGATATTTGAAAATAAAATATAATTGATTTCACAGCTCCTTGAACCTCCTCTATCAGAAATTGATTTTCCCCCTCTTTCGTTTCACACACTTGAAAGTGATTTGAGAGATGACAGGTAGAAATGCTAATGCATAAATGTTCTTCACTCTTTCTCCCTTTCCCTTTAAATTTGTTCCTGAGTAAAAAGTGAGGTGCAAAGTGTGTGTGCGTGCAAGTGAGCTTTCACATATATTCAGACCTGTATTCACATCAACATGTATGTGTTTGTGTGTGGCCACCTATGTCACAAATTCATTTATGTACGCATATTTATTTTCTTTACTTGTGTATCTAAGAGCAAGATTGGACATTCATGTTTATAAACATACATACTAGCATCTGAGTGCTTTGCATACATGCATGCATGCCTCTCCGTGTGCTTGTGGTTTATGCCTCAGTCAGACTCCGTATCAACAGGTGCGCATGAGCCGAGGTATTTTTGCCAGTGTGTGTTTATCCATACAAATAAGCAACAGCTTGTGTGTGTAACAAAGTGCCCATATAGTCAGTTGGGCATTCTAAAGCGCATCTAGCTTTGCTATAGCCTCTGCTGCCCAAAGAAAGAACAAACAAACCCAACTTTTTTGGATGCACTGGAGAGAATCTGCTGATTTGGACAGTTATGATGAACCATGGAATGTTCTCTGCCTGCCCAGTATTAGCTGTCACTTCTTCGGGCAGGATAAAATCACCCAACTGAACAGAATCCTAATTATCTGGCAAAAGAAAGAGGTGTGGCAGATGCCTCTGAAAGACCTGGTAACTCCTTTTCCTGCAAAACCCTAGAGATTCATCTGGCTCCCTAGAAGCCACCCCTGGAGGTATTTTTGAGTGACACATGGGTGGTGTTAACATCCTGTTGATTGAAATGTTGGTGTGGCGGAAGCTGTCGGTGCCAGACAGCCCAGCACACCTATTTCCCGTTCCTCGCCCACTTGGGTTTGCATGAGCGGCAGATCTATGCTTCCTGTCAGTCAACCCATTCGTTCTGAGCTGGCAGCACTGCCAAAGTGGTCAGTTGTGACAGTGATGGCTGGTAGGGGAGAAATTGGACTCGTGTTCAAATAGGGCTTTGGCTTCCTTTAACAGGAAGAATGAGCTCCCACCTGGGGACTTATGCATAACCCATGAAAAAAAAATGTAGATGTTTCTAGCAGTGGAAAATAAAATAGGATTTGGAGACTGTCCACAGACGAGGACAGAGTGGACTTTCACAGTCTGGGGTGAGGATGGAGAGTTAGAATGAATAAAAGCACACTCCTTTGGCAACATGGAGACCTAGGCTCAGGTCCCCATCCTTCTCCTAGTCAAGGGCTACACATCTTTGGGCAAGTCACTTTAGAAGAATCTCAGAAAGAGATTGGGTTTATTCTCAAAATAGTGACAGTCTGGCCTCATTCTGGTATAGTGGGAAGAATCCCAGCTTCAGTTCCTGGGAGGAAATCTAGTCCAATAGGTATAATATGTTTGGGTATTATTTTGCCAACCACAAAAGTTGTAGTCCAAGATCAACAAAACTGAAAAGATCAAGCTCCAGCCCTTTCCTGCTTTCTAGGCTCTTGCTCTACTTTTCACTGATTACCTCTGATTATGCTGGGATGTTTCAAATTATTACACATTCAAGACACATAACAGAAACCTTATCCATCTCCTCCCCAGATTGCTTCCCTGTGTGCCAACCACATGCAAACTGTTACCCACTCTAAACCCAAGAGTCACCTTTCACCTCTTTGCCCATCTGGTTGACCCATCTTTAACCAGACAGCAAATCCTCTAACCTCACCTTACAAATATCACTTCGGTCCATTTCCTCTGCCTCCACCCACGTCCAATCTGAGCAGTATCTTCTTTTGCTTGGAATTTTGCAATGTCCTGCTTCTGTCCTTTTCGAATCCATTGTCCACACTGAAGCCAGAGCGACATTTTTTTAAATTAAATCATAGCTGCGTACATTAGTGCAATCAAGGGGTACAATGTGCTGGTTTCATACACAATGTGAAATGTTTGCATCAAACTGTTTAACATAGCCTTCATGGCATTTTCTTAGTTATTATATGAAGACATTTGTATTACAACTTTGGTCATGTTTTGCCTTCATGATATTTTCATCACCTTTAGGATGGTGCAAATCCATTAGCATGGCCTGCAAAGATATCTGCATTCAGATCTTTGTCCACAGCCTTATCTCCCCACATTCTGCTCTCCAGGGTGCATTCTAGCCATTATCAGGGACTTTCATGCCCTGGAGTGAGCCACTTCTCTCCTCTGAGCCTCTTTCAACACTATTCCTCCAGCTGAGACATGCAGCTTTCTACTCTGTCCATCTGACCATCTCCTACACATCAGTCCAGATTAAATATCTTTTCCCTGAGAGGGTTTTTATGTAACCCAATGCAGGTAAAACTCCCTCGCCCAAATCATCTACCAAATTCCACTTCTCTTGCATAAAACTCATCACATTGCATTAGAATTGATTTCTTAATTGATAGTCATCTTTGTTACAATTCAAAGCTATTTTAGGACAGCAGGCAGGTCTGAATTTGTGCTGAAATAGCATAGAACTCATCCCTGCCCTATAGATACTTGCAGGGGAAACAAATAAATGGGTATCAACTAATAAGATTCTCAATATAATTATGTTAAATTATTGCATATGAAACCTTCTTAAATACAATACAGGCTTTGAGTGTGAGTTCCTGAGAATAAGAAATTATTTCTTATACTAATTTGTTCCCCTTCATCCTGAGAAATGTTTTGTATCCGGATAGGCACTCCAGTAATCTTTAATAAATTAACACAGTTTAAAAGTACATAGTTGTTTCATTTCATGCTATTTAAATTGTGGAACACACCATGTGTCTCCACTTTTCTTTTGCAAATACCTTAATCTTAAAGGGGAGTTTATAGGGACTTCTAGCCCTTCTGGAGAAGTCAAGCCAAAATTGTACGCTGTCAGGGAGAAATCTTTTTTGAATGTTGAGTTATATGTCAAAAATCTATGGAAATTCCAGGTGGCACCTGTTGCTCAAGGAGTAGGGCGCCAGTCCCATATGGTAGTGGTAGTGAGTTCCAACCCAGCCCCAGCCAAAAAAAAAAAAAAAAAAAAAAAAATCTATGGAAATTCCTTATTTTATGCCACAGCATGTCTATGTTTGTTGTAATATAAAAATGAAGCTTTAAATTACTTGCCATAAACAGAACTAATAATTGGGAAGTCTATTCTATGCATATCAACTGCTGTTGTAGTTTTTTGGCACATGGTCGATAAACTTATTCTACTTTGAGAGTGAATGAAATGACAATGGCTAACTCAGAAGGCATGGTGTTGCCAGAGAGTGCTGTGAGGCTGGTGGTCTGCCAAATATCAAAAACTCATTTGGGGCTGTGATTTTGGGGATTTCTCTGTATACTTGTATACATAACAGGTTTTCTATACACAAATCCGGTCATTAACTCGGGCAGGAATAATTGTTCACTGTTATCTCCCAGCTATTTTAGTCCATTTCTTGTACCTCCTACTAATGCCCTCTCATTGCTATCCACTTGTTCTTTCATTCAGAAGCCTCCTCTCTGCCCTTTCTCTATCTGCCAGATGTAATTGCACATACTGACTCATGCCCTTCCATTCTCTCATGCAGAGAATACAAAACTTTTGAGGTCTCTTGAATTATTCCCTTATCCTCATATACCCTCACTATCAAATACCATCTGCAAATTTAATTAGCCAGCAATTTATTCCCATTGCCTAATCATTGGTGAAGTTAAATAACTTCATGAAAAGGAAAGAGAAGAAACTTTCTCATATGCTGTGTACAGAATAAAGAACACCAACATTTTGTTGTTGTTATTTATTTGTGTACTTATTTATTTTTACCTCTTCCACTTACGGTGAGGGAGGACCCAGATGGTAGAAGCCCACGCCAATCAGAAGTCAAAGCTACAAAAATATGTTAGGATACAATGGACATTAAAAACTAGCTCTAAAAAGGGAAATCAAGGAGCTCATCTAAAACAACACAGTTGTTTGTAGCGCAAAGCTGTTCAATTCATTTCAGAATATTTTTTCCCTCTGAATACTAGGTAAGCAATTTAGAAAACAATTTAGCAATTTTTGTAGCATTTGCTTATATAGTCATCTTTTGGGAGCTCCCCCTAAAGAATCTGGATTTCTATTAATACTTTGTTTTGCATGTCCTCACAATCTCTTCTCTTTCCCTGATTTCAGAATAGTTTTTCCTCTCTGAATCAGCCAGACAGTCAGTCAACCTGGTTCTACCTCCAGCTGTGACTTGCTGGGAAATATTTCCTGACCTCTTGGAAATAATCCAGTTCCTGTCGTCAGAGAAGTTATTGTGGTCTCGTTTTTTTGGTATTACTTCAGACGATTTGAATCAAACAAAAATTGTCACGTGGCACATTAGCCAGTATCATTATGGTCCTTCATTAAGTTTTGTTGAATTTCAGGCTCTTAGAGAGTCAGGAAATCCAGTAGATGTTTGCATATAGTGTTGTCTCTCCTTCACTACTTACCTTCATCTTAAAGTGTTAGTCTAAAGTATAAGGGAACCTACATGGATTATTTGAGCATTGCATCACTAACACATATCCTAATATGAGCCATTGGAAAGACTACTGGCCATCATGTTGGAACAAGTGATCTCTCCTATTAATTAGCTTGTGTGATTGGTTTTTGCTCAATAACTCTCCTCCCTGTGCTGGTTTTTATTCTTAAATGAAATATAATCATCTATATATTTTCCCCAACTATCCCTTGAATTAGATAAGGATAAAGTGATAGTTTCCTTGTTTTTATATACATTTATACACCCGATAGAGAATAAATTAATGTTCAATGAATAGAATTTGGAGGGTTATTGAGAGTTCTACTTGAGAAAATGCACGAAATTATTCCACGAGTGCAAATTATGAGTAATTATCATCGTCACCACTTACAACTTTATAACTGTGAGGTTGGCTTTGTTTATTAGAAGTACCCTGGGATACCTAGAAAATGTAAATTCAGTAAATGTTTTTATAATACATACCCCCATTTTGTTTTATTAGTTTATTTTGCTTTGTCTGAAAAGAATATCTCTTTCTAGTTAAGTAGGTGACAAGAACTCAGGGTCCTGGTTAAAATGTTCACAATTTTTGTATGGAGGGCAGTTGATTATTACTGAGTCCTACATTAACATTCCATTGTCCATAGGGAATCAAATGAATGGCATCACTAGAGGCAAAATAACATAGAGGAAGGGCAGTGCCTATGGCTCTTTGAGTAGGGTGCTGGCCCCATGTACCGAAGATGGAGGGTTCAAACCCGGCCTGGGCCAAACTGCAAAACAGAAAAATAGCCAGGCCTTGTGGCAGGCACCTGTAGTCCCAGCTGCGTGGGAGGCTGAGGCAAGAGAATTGCCTAAGCCTAGGAGTTGGAGGTTGCTGTGAGCCATGTGATGCCACGGCACTCTTCTGAGGGTGATACAGTGAGACTGTCTCTACACACACACACACACACACACACACACACACAAAGAGGAAAATATGAAAATTGCCATTAGAGGATAGAAGCATATCCTTTTTTCTATCAACACTCACTGTTGCCTCTTGTGGTTGGCAGAATTTTACGATGGTCCTCAACATTTCCTTTCTATATTGTATACACCTTGTATGATCCCCTCTTTCTCCATATGTAGATGGGACTTAGGATTATGATGGGAGGATTTCATAATTAGATTACTTTATATGTTGAAAGTGAAGGGATTTAGATGCAAATAATGTCCCCAAGCAGTTGTCTATAAATGAATCAATAGAGGGGTTAGGGGAGGTGGGCCTGATATAATCAGTTGATGCCTTTAATAAAAGAGTCTAGAATTTAGAGAGCAAAAGCAGCCTAGATGCTCTTCATCTGGACTTAAAGTAGTCAAGTGTCATATTGTTCAGCCTGTCACATGACAGAATTGTCGACAGCTTCTAGGAACTGAGAACCTCAGTTCTACAACCAAAAGTAGCTAAATTCCTCCAACAACCAGCAAAAACATGGAAATATCCCCTGCCTGCAGACAAGATCCCAACCCTGACTTTAGCCTGGTGGACCCTGAATGGAGAACCATCAACCCCACACCCAGACTCCTGAATGACAGAAGCTGTGAGATAATAAAGGTGTGTTCTTTTAAGCTGCCAGATTTGTGGTAATGGAAAATTTATACGCTTTATGTAATATCTACCTTTGTTTCTTCACTATTAAAAAAATTCAGAAAATGACCCTTTATAAAAATTTTAAAGGTGTAACAACCAAGATATGCTCATAATTTGTATTCCTCGATATTTTGCTTAAATTTCATTTTTTCCCAGATCATTGTAACATGTATTGATGATACTTTTCAGGTGCACCCAATCAACTTTATTGTATACAGTTCATGTCTTTGTTAATACTCTCACTACCTACTCAATCCTACAAATCTTGGGGCTATCCTCTTGATTCTCCACACTGGATCAAATGTCATCACATCTAAGGAATTTTTCTTAGGACTGTCCTGTTCTGTATTTCCCTAGCACTCATCTGGACAATTGCTCTGCCCTTTGCTTGCAACTGTCACTTCCATTCTATCCATTTCTTCAATGCCATCGAGTTATCTTTATCAAAGGAAATTTCCCTTATCCACTCACCTGAGGAGTCCTCAGAAGGCATTTTGTGATCTATAATGCCCGGCTTCTCTTTTCTTTCTCAAAATGCTCCCTATATGTCCATCACACTTCACTTTCCATGAATGAGGTTAGTACGCCCTTTCTCCAAAGCTAAACAGGAAAGACAGGTTAAAGTTCTAACGCTCCTGGTACCTGTGAGTGTGACCTTATTTGTAAATAGAGTCTTTGTAGATTTAATTAAATCTAGGTCATTAGCTTGGGCCACCATCCTATAGAACTAGTGTTATTATAAAAAGAGGAAAACTAGGAAATAGACATCCACAGAGAAAAGAATGCCCTGGAAAGACGGAGAAGCACAGGGAGAAGTAAACTAAACAGAGAAAGAGGCAAATATTGGAGTTATGTTCCCACATGCCAAGGAAAGCTCGGGGCTACTGGAAACCCTAAGATGAGAGGAAGGATCTTCTCCCAGAAGTTTTGCAGGGAGAAAATCTCAGCACTTTCATTTTGGCCTTAAGCCTCCAGAACTGTGATATGATAAATTTAGTTGCTTTAAGTTACCAGCTTGTGGTGCTTTGTTACGACAAGACAAAGACCTAAATCAATGAATATGCCAACCCCTTTCAATAACTCATGACTTTCAATAAGCTACTTGCTTTCCCTGAGTGGAAATCCCTGTAAACATGTCTCAGGGCCTATCAAGAAAGACACGTCTTCAGAGAATTCTTTTAGAAGCGCCAAGCTTGTTTTCATCTTGTGATTCTCTCACAACTAATTTTCTATCTTTGCTCTAGGACTTCTCCTACTAAATTGTTCAGTAATAAATTTTGTGGAGGGAGAACTGTCATACACTGAATGGAAAACTTCTCAAAAGGCATGAATTGTGGAGTATAACTTTCCAGGGCTTGTTTGTTGAATGAAAAAACAAAAGCAAAAATTAAAAACTAAAGGAGATCCTTGCCAGCTTCATGTATCTAATGAGATTTAACTTAGGAAATAAAATATTCTATTTCATTTTTGGCTTGTCTTTTATAGACCCTTATAAGGTAAGATTCCTATTGTCATTTCATAAATGAGACTCAATAGATGCAGGCCAACGCACCACTTTTGTTCCCATGAGATTGATAAGCCTGAGAGGCCAGAGGCTGGGTACCAAGTCTCTCTGATCTCCCTAGGCCATGACACTCATGAGAGCTGAGTAATATTTTTGATAATGAAGTGACTGATCAGGTGATGGTAGCCATAATAGGAAGTTGAAAAATACAAAAAAAAAATTTAAAAGTCTTGAAATGAAATATGTGAAATGATCCTTGTGATTAGTTCTGCATTTATCACCATTTCATTGACACGGTGAATGAATTATGTATACAACATTACAATGATGTAATAACTCACAGTCCTCAATGACTTGCCTTGCTGAATCGAATGGTCAAGCCGCTACAGTTTATAGGGGAAAAAAGAGAACAAGAAGGAATTCAAAATCAGTTGGCACGCTGCTTAGAATTTCCACCAGCTACAATTTCTTAGTATTACTTAAAGTGCTTAAATTTGATGTGTTATAAGGACTACACATTTGCTGAGACAATTAATAAATCCCTAATGAGAAATTCTTTTTTGAAAGCATGGTATTTATTTTCATCTTTTTTCCCCAACATCCTTCAAATTTCTCTCTCTTTCTTTTAACCTTCACAAATCACCCCACCCCATGACCAATGAGCACAATTTCCCAAGTTGCAAATCAATGAGCAGGGGCCATAAACATATGGAAAAGTCATCATCAGTATGTTAACCTGAGAAAATATGATCTTTTACATTGTTCCTCCTTAAAGATAGGTGGGTTTGATAAAGCACTTTTTTTCCTTGTCTGAATGACTTCATGCCTCAAGGAGCAGAAGTGAAAGAATGAACAGGAACATAGCTTCTCAGTACTAGCCCAGTATGCAATAGGCATCTAACATATGTTGAATGAGTTCAAGTTTTCTCTTTCACTATGCTGCTCCTGGTACATAAAGAAGAGTTGAAATTAATCTTCTTATGCTAAGGAAAACTTTACATTGACAATAAATGCCACTATGATCATCAAAGCATAATAATAATGATAGAAAAAATAATTAAGACAAAAATAGAACAATAATTACAACAAATATAAAAGCTAACAATCATAGAACACACATAATTTATGGGTTTTTTTGTATAAAAATAATTTTGCAATTCCAAATTTGAGTAAGGAGCTAGAACTTTTCTTGTTCTCTGCCACATTCTTACCCTGAATACACAAGTCCTCTCCCTCCCCCAGACATATGCAACTAACACCTGTCATCCTCCCCACCCCCCCCCACGGTGAGAAAGAGGAAGACTTCATTTGCAGGGAAGAGTAATTACCACTTTGAGTTTGTTGATGCTGGTGAGGGAAGCAGATAGTCTCCACCTTCTACAGAGTTTGTAACTTCCCAATAAATGTTGAATGGGATGTGGTCATTCAGTAAATAGAGTTCAGTTCCATCTGGGTTGTTACAAAAATACTAAGTTCATCACTGTTTTTGATGACAGAGTAATATTCCATGGTACACATGTAATACATTTTACTAGTCCACTCATGTATTAATGGGCACTTGTGTTGCTTCCACACCTTTGCAATTGTGAATTGTGCTGCTATGAACAAGTGTCTTTTTTATAAAATGTCATGTTTTTTTCCTTTAGGTAAATACCTAGCAGTGGGATTACTAGATTGGCTGGTACTAATACAGCTAGACCCTGTTTCTAAAAAAGAAATAAATAAAGTTCATGAAATAAAAAGTTATAATAAACCAAGATTAACTTATTTAAAATATAGATATATGTATATAGTTAGAGCAATTTCAGCAGGTGCAGTGGAGATAAAGTAGGTGCTTCTGCTGGACAGATTAGGCTAGAGCAGGCTATGGTAAGCAATGACCCCAAAAGTTCACTGGCTTGAAATAACAAAGTTGTTGTTTACCCTCACACTTATAACACATTTGCAGAGAATTTCTGTTCCATATTGGATGGTGGCTAATAGGGATCCTACTATAGAGAATATTGCCACATTGCCACTTCTGATAATAAGTCATTTGCCAAAGCAATATGAACAGTTATACCTAAATTCAGGACAGAGAGAAGAGGAGGTTCTCTTGAGTGCTCGAAGGGGAGTTTCATCAGAATTAATGGTGAGTCACAATGATGTCTGTGATGGCTGAGACACTGGGCTATTAATGAAAAGACACCAGTGTGGCCTCTACAGTTATCGTCTCTGGTTGATCCACTACTGTTCTGTTGGGCTCACTCTAATGAAGTTTTCATCAAAACAATTCCAGAAAAATATTTTCAAGGTCACCAGCAAGTTATACCTCACAACACACAGTAACCAGTCTCAGAAATCATTTCAGGTGACCTGTGACACTATATGAGAGCTCTGATTCTCTTGTCCCATTACTCACCTTACATCCCGGTCAGCACACTCTTCTGTGTCTCTGTCCTGATGCTGGCTGTTTGCCATCGTTTTTGTGAGTTCTCTGTTACCTTCCTGACCTCTTAATCTTGACAGAAATACCAATAGATAGCTTCTCTTTTCTACCTTAACTCAATCAGTTAGCAATCACATGTAGTACTTTGTAGATTCTGCTTACATGCTGACCTTCTCAACTGTGTATCAACAGCGTTGCTCTTTTTTTTTTTAAATCATGCTTTCTATAGTTACTCACAAATTTGATATCTCTGATATATTGTGTCTAAGCCAAAAACTTGTGACATTTCATTGCCAACATCCTCTTATTTCAGTCTTTCAGTAAACCTTGTTGTTGTAATCTTCAACATACATCTAGACTGTGTTTTGCTGCATTCATTTGCACCAAGCTAGTCCAGGCCACCACATTTACATTGTGGCATCAATGTACTAATTCAGTACTTTTCTCCTTTATTAAACCACTCCTTCCAATCCATTCTCTCACATCAACTGGAGGTAATGTGCAGAGTTTTATAGCTACTTTCCATCTCTGTCTTCACAGGTCCCAAGACAATGACCCTACAGTCCTACACAATCTGGCTTCCAATTATCTCTCTGACTTTATTTCTTTGTAATCTTCTCTCTACTCATTCAACTTCAATCACATGGGCCTCTTCTTAGTCAGATTGAATACCTGCTCCTGGCTCTGAGCCTTTAGATGTGTTCCCTCTTCTTGGAAAGCCCTCATCTGCATGTATGCACAGCTCTCTACTTCTCACATTTTTGTTTAGATGCTTTCTTTTTCTCGGTGTGGCCTTGTCTGAGCACTCTACTTACAAATTTAAGCACTTCTTTCATCTTTAATCATCTGCACACCCCTTTTGTTTTATTTTTCTTCCTCTGAAACTTATTACCTTTCAACTTATGTATCCATTATTAATCTGTTGCTTCTAGTCTCCCCCACTAGAGTTTAAGATTGCTGTCTGTTTGGTTGGCTTCCATATCTCCAATTCTCAGAAAAGTTTCTGAAATCAAGTTGACCATAAATATTTTTTTAACTGGGTGAACAATAAACAAATTAATAAATAAGGTTAATTTGATGTGGTTTGAGCTTTTAGCAAGAGCAAACTGGGATTAAATATCTAGTCTGCCAAGTACGTGTAATCTATCAATTGTCTTAAATAACATCACTAAAAACTAATTTTTCTGGCATTATTCAGACATGGAATATTCAGTGAAATTCAAATTACTATACCGTAGCAAAACCATATCATCTTTGTGTATAATCTAGTGTCTACGGACAAAAATATTTTAGGAAAGAGTTTAGTGACCACAAGGAGAAGTCTCATCTCAAGGTATCATTTTTTTTTTCAAGGTATCTTTTTTTTTCCTCTTAATTTTTTTATTAAATCATACCTGTGTACATTAATGCATTTATAGGGTACAATGCGCTGATTTTATATATAATCTGGAATGCTTACATCAAACTGGTTAACATAGTCTTCACCTCACTTCCTTATTTATTGTGTTAAGACATTTATACTCTACTCATAATAGATTTGACATGTACCCTTGCAATATGCATCATGGGTGGGGTCCCACCAATTACCCTCCCTCCATCCAACCTCCCCTTCCCACTGCCTCTCCTCTCCCCTCCTTTATCCTGGATTATAGTTGCATTTTATCTTTCATAGGAAAGTGAGAATGATTACATATTGGTTTCATAATAGTACTGAGTAAATTGGATACTTTTCCTTCCATTTTTGAGATACTTTACTAAGACGAATATGTTCTAGCTCCATCCATTTATACATAAAAGAGGTAAAGTCTCCATTTTTTAAGGCTGCATAATGTTCCACATTATACATATACCACAATTTGCTAATCCATTCATGCAGCGATGGGCACTTGGGCTCCTTCCATGACTTGGCAATTATGAATTAACATAGAGCTGCAATAAACATTCTGGTGCACATGTCTTTATTGTAAAGTGATTTGATTCTCACTGGATAAAAAATTTAAACTTAAGACATGAAACTATATAGATGCTTGGAAAGAATACAGGGGAAACACTTGAAGGTATCATTTAATTTCAGGATACAGACCACAGAAAAGGGACTATCTTACCAACATCTGGCAAGATAATCAGACTCTTTTTCTATGTCTAACTTATTTCTCAAATAACCTCAATTGTTTTGAGGGAGATTTTTAAAAATTTCTTCTTATATTTCCCTTAAAAGGAATCACTAATACTTATACCATTAAAGCTGCTTTCTTCTATTTCAGGAGTGGAAATTGAGAGAGGATAAGTAAGTATACCAATTAAGAAGGAGGCAGAGAGTTCTTCATGTTCTATATCTTTAAAAAAAGTATCAAGTATTTTTTTAAAAAAGAAGAAAAGAATGTGTAATTCTTTCCATGTTCCTGTAGAACAGTCTTCCTAGAGGGTTTGCGTACTTGCTAATAAGGTAGCTATCAGAGAAGAGAGACTTGCTCAGTAAAACTGCAGCTGCCAATGGGAGAGGTTGGCGTTCTCGGTGATCTCACAGAAAACACCCCATTCTTACTTCCCTGAGTCTGATCACGCTGAGACAGACATAAAAATGTCAATGTTATTAGAGATAAAGTTGTATTAAAATAAATAACCTCATCTGCAACTATGCTAGGTTGTCTGAGAACTCATCCTTCAAAATGTGTACAGGCCCTTAGAGGTTCGGGTTCTGCTCCGTCACCCAGTCTTCTGTGATCTCAGGGCACAGATGAACAGAGAAGGCTGCATCTCGACACTGTGAAAGAGAGCTGGGTGAAGGTCCTGTGACGATCACACTGAATTCCTTCCCTTAATCCCACTAATTAGAGAATTTACTTCTTTCTTGTTAATGAAAGAGAAGTGGGGTCAAGAGAAATCAGAAACATTTCCAACTTTTATTTCCTAAAATAAGAAACATTTCTCTCATCTATAGGGTTGTAAAGAATGAAAGCTTTTTTTTTCTTTTTTCTTTTCTTTTTTTTTTTTTTTTTTGAGACAGAGCCTCAAGCTGTCACCCTGGGTAGAGTGCTGTGGCATCACAGCTCATAGCAATTCCTGGCTCAAGGGAATCTCTTGCCTCCACCTCCCAAGTAGCTGGGACTACAGGCACCTGCCACAATGCCCGGCCATTTTTTGGTTGCAGCCATCATTGTTGTTTGGCGGGCCCGGGGGCTGGATTCGAACCCGCCAGCTCAGATGTGCATAGCTGGTGACTTAGCCCGTTGAGCCACAGGCAGCAAGCCTGAAAGCTTTTTTTCTTTTTCTCTTTTCCAGCAAAGAGAAATCAAATTGGTTCTTGCAGAACTCCTTATTTATTTCCTGTAAAAGAGATAATAAATGGAATAGAAAACTTCTCAACTTATATGTAGTTATCCAAATGCAACAGAACATTTTGTGTTTGACCGCTGAATAATTATTAAAAATGTGGGTACAGATGGTAGGAATGACTGTAAGACTTGGACTTTTAATTTTAAAAAAGAAAGTTTGGCAGAGAGGAAAAAAACTGCATGAACAGAAGAGCCGAAATTGTATGATATCTAGAGGTTTTCAGATAGCACGTAGTGGAGAATTAAGTGTAATTTCAAAATACTTTGCAGGTCAATATTTGTTACTTGGTGGCCTGCAGAGGATGTCTCTTTTTTCTAACATGAAGAATGAAAATTAAATCTAGTTCAGGGCGACAGTCCCATCTTAATTTGGGAAAAACATAACCCAAGTAGATTCGTGTATTACCCCACTTAACATCTCAGAAGACTGACACTGAGATGAGCTGATCTCCTAAAGGGTTCCCAGTGGTCTAATAAACCATCAAAGACCAAAACCTCTGCACTTAAGTCCAGTATTATAACCTGTTTTTTCCATCCTTCATTGTTCAAAATTTTCCTATTGGCATTTAAGTGTACAAAATGACACAAGTGTCAAGTGTGCAAATTTTCTTTGCCAGCATAATAATTATTGAAAAATACAGAGTGTCTTAAGTTCATACATATACAAACCATAAGGCAGTCCAATATCTCCTGGTGTTGAGTCCACTAAAGAGAATGAGTGCAGGTGCCCCTCACTGGGGATTTGTTTCAGGAGCCACTCTCCCCACATACCCCTTAACCCTGAGGATACAAAAATTCACTGAATGCTCAAGTCCATTATGTAGGCTTAAAGTATTATTTGCAGATAACCTACACACATCGTCCTAGAAACTTTAAATCATCTCTATACTATGTATAATACCTAATAAAATATAAATTATATCTCCATAGCTGTTATATTTTTTATTTAAATTTTGTTGTTGAATTTTTATTTTTTTGGAATATTTTTAACCTGCACTTGGTTGGATCTCTGGTGGTGCTTGGCTACAGGGCTGGACTGTGTATGGCAAAGTTCTGGAGGAACTACAATTCTCAGTACAGCACCACTTATAGTCCCTTAATAAGTGCTTTTGTAACGAATGAATTAAAGCTCTCTTTTGAATATGTTTCCACTTTGTGATGGATTGTGAGAAATTATTATGTGACAATTTGCAGGATGATTATTTTAGCATCTTACTCTACTTCACCTGTTAAAAGAAACTCTCCTATTATTCAACTTTCATTTTCCCTATGGTGAAGGGCTTGATCAAGACATGTGGACAAGTTTGGAAACATAGTTATCTCTTACTTATTTTCCATTGAAATTTCTCACTTATTTAGCTCTCCCACATTCAAACCCTATTCTCATTTTGGAATGAATAAAGACAAGCCCCACCCCACCTTCTGGGTAAGTATTGCCGTGCATTAGTGTGTGAGTTCAGGAAGTTGGCCTAGGATAGATCAAACAGTTGGTTCCACTCATAACTTTGACTTTTGAAGGATTAATGCAGAGATGCAGGGATGGTAAAGGGATTATTCATATTGGTGGAAGTGTCAAGAATCCTGTGGTGGTAAAATCCAATGGTAAATCCCCATGTTTGGAGTCCCTCCACAGGCTGTAGCATGAGTTTTCAAGGTATACAAACTACTGATGGATTTTCTGTAGCCTAGCCTCTCAGGGTCCCTAGATACTTTCAGAGCATGATTGATGAGCCCATTGTTGACTTTTTAAGCTACCCAATATCCTTACAATAAATTGCTTTTCTCACCAAAATATCCATTCTATGTCTGTTGCTTGCAACCAACAACATGACTGTATAGAGGTTGGTACCAAAGAGTGGAGTATAGTTAACATTTCCCAAGAAAGAAGGAGGAATTTGTGATAGATTACCTGACCTAGTTGAGGCTGAATAGTAATAATTCTGCGAGAATTCAGGGAAGGAATTTGGGCTGCTCATGGCATGCAAGAGTGGATGGGTTCTTTAAACTGTTCTCTATGTGTGCCTGGAGTGAAGTATCCATGGAAGTCAAAGCTTTGGGAAATACGCTGTCACTGCCATAAAACAGTGGGAAGGACAGCGGCAATGTCACGAGATGTGTACTTCTCACAGCACTTTAAATTCACAAAGAAAAACAATGAACAGTGCAAATCCCTAATCATAGGTTTAACATTGCCATGATTCCCTTCTGCAAACATGAGGCATTGATTTGTTGCAGATGGTCTCTGCTCTTATTTGCTATCTTGCCTTGGTCAAGTCAGCTAGTGAGGGTTGTAGCTAGTACAGGCTGCGAGGTCCGACCCCCTTGGCTTCATAGTTCAGCTCTTCCCAGGGGTGGTAGAAGAAAAGGCAACTCATTGTCCTGGTGCTGACTTAGGATCCCAGTCCCTCAATTGCTTTATCTGTAAAGTGGAGATCATAATCATGTCTACCTTATACAGTTACTGTGTGTTTTTAATTATTTTATATATATATATATATATATAGTTATGAGAACATTGTCTGAAACATAGATATCATTCAATAGAGAATAATTAGAGCTACAATTTCCATTATTGACATTGCTAACATTACCACATTGATGACATTGTAATGATAAGATTTGCAGAGTAGGAAGTAGCGTGTATCATTTTGCCATGAGAAGAAGCATGCAGGTCAGAGGGTGTTAGGTGAACTCTACATGGTTCCCCTGAAGTTTCTGGAGTTATGTGGGAATCTCTCCTACAAAAGGAGGTAAGAGCTGGTCAGAGCTCAGTCATGCTTTATAGTATAGAAAGAGGCATGATGCTTCATTGACCTCTTAGAATTTTGAAGTCAAAAATAGACTGCTTCATACGCTTCTCTGACTGATTTGCAAGGTGAATTAGGCTCACCTTATGTGGCCGATTGAAGAAGGGAAGTCTGATTTTGTCCATCACTGAAATAGTGTCCTAATTGGCACTTACAGCCTAGATGAGCCAGTGACGCTATGGTAGCATCGTCCTTCCAGGTAGAACTATTTCTTGTTGAGATCCTGAAGAGCTCAGGATCAGATTTCAAACAGAAATCTACTGTGGACAAAAGTTCATTCAATTACGTTACTTAATTTCGTCTCAGTGAAAAAGTATAGTTCTTATGTTTTGATCATTTAAAACAAGACTTAGTTTAATCATAAGAAAATAAGTTACTCAACATTATCTGGACAAAGGGGAAGATACCTGAATAACTTCTAAATTTTTGTTTGCAACCTGTCAGCTACCTTTTCTCCAATCCAAACAATATTTTAACAACCCTGAACTTTACCAATCACATTTTCTTTTCTTATGGAAAGGTGGAAGTCTACATGACATAAGATTTTCTTAGTTGGTTTGCTTCTTGAAAAGTACAACATATTGACAGAATATATTTAATAAGAAAAATTTTAAAAATAATGACTGAAAGAAAAAATAAGGAAGAGAAGGGTGATCGGGTACTAGAAAGGAAATCAGAGCCTAATCTGAATTCGAGTTTCCACCATGAACTCTGGATTTTTGAAGTTGATAATGTTTGCCATCTCCAAGCAGAGAGTATTTCAAAAGTTTTTGAAAAAAGTATCAATAGCTTTCTAGCTCTGGAGATACAAAAAGGAAATTGCTGAAAATTTGACAGGTACATTCTTCCATCAGGGAGTCCAGGTTACTAAAGTCACTAGAGTTGACTAAAGTCACTAGAGTTGGCGATACAGACACTGTCCAACTCCCTTGGCCTTCCTGGGCATTTGTTCAGTAGGTCATGGCCACAATGGGAAGGACAAAAGTCCATAAGAAAGAAAAACACAGGCTCTATTTTCTCACTAACTGTTTCAGCATCCCAGGCTGTGTGATAGATACTTGAGTTTCTGTGAAATTTATTTTTTCACTGTCTCCAGGTAAATCTCAAGGCTGGGAGAAACTTCAAATGTTATGAAATTCAAATCCCTCCAGACAATTCCTCAAACCATACTGGGTAATTATCAACCTTGATGCAAAAAAGAAAATTTACAGTAATATGCTTTATAATCAATGCAAAAGAGTAATGTTTTGTGCATTAATCATAGTAAAAAAGTGGCAATAATGATAGTAGAAATTCTTTTGAGGGCTTTATCACCTTGGTAGAGTGCTATGGCATCACAGCTCACAGCAACCTCCAACTCCTGGGCTTAGGTGATTCTCTTGCCTCAGCCTCCAGACTAGTGGGGACTATAGGTACCCATCACAACGCCCGGCCATTTTTTTGATGCAGTTTGGCCAGGGCTGGGTTCTACCCCGTCACCCATGGTATATGGGGCCGGCGCCCTACTCACTGAGTCACAGGTGCCACCCGAGCATATGACTTGTAAGATAGGTGCATTATGTTTCATTTCTTAGACAGGAAGTTGTCCCCTCTCTCCCATCAAAATTGTCTCTCTTTCAAAGACATGTATTTAAATCCTATGTTGTTTCACAGCATATGTCTAATGTCACCTTGTCTAATTTACTGAGCAATGTTTATTGGGCATCTTGTTTGTATATTAACCCTTATGCAAGGCACGCAGCATACTTTTGGGTTTGGTTGTAGACAAAAGTAGAAATTCTTAACCATGTGCAACTTAAAATCTAATGGGTAAAACAAATAACCCAGTTAACAAGCCAATGAATATATGATTAAAATGAGAATTCTGTCCAGACTATGAAAGGAATAATAGGATCTAGTGATCAAAGTAGGTGTCTAAGGAATGAATTTCAGAGTTATTACACCTGCTTGAAACCTTTAGGCAAATTGTAAAATAAATAAATAAAACCGTAACTTAAGGTTCTTTATGGATTACTGGCAATAAGTTATTATAGTTAATAGACAAGTCACAGGTGACTAGCAATGTGAACAGCGCCCACCTAGGATTTGCATTATATGACCTACAAAATTCTATGCAGCGGTTGAAGATAGAACAAATCCAACAAATTGTGAAGGTAGAAAAATGTGTCCTCCTCTCAAAGGCAGTACCGGAAGAATGCTCTGGTTGGAAGAATACGTAAGTATAAAGACTTTGAGATAGGGAACAGCCCCTGGATTTGAGAAACTTAAAACTGATCTGTGTTACTAAGGCATAATAAATTTGAATGAGACGATATTGAGGAAACAGGCAGGAGTGAGATAAAAAAGCTGGTGCTTTGTTTGAAAGGCAGTGGTGCTTCACTAAGAGATTTTAAGCAAGGAGTGGCACGATCATATGAGGGCTTGCGCTTGGGTGAATGCAAAAAGGGAGCAGGATGGAAAGTGAGAGAGACCCCCCAAGGGCCACACAGGTCATCTGGTGAGGAGGGAAGAGTGGCCTGGGTTACCCAGTGGTTCATCGTAATTGTTTCTAATTGTCTGTCTCTGCTCTCAAGCTGGACGCTTTAAGTTAGCGGGGACTATGCTTTCTACACACTGGACAATCATCAGTTCTGGCATACAAGAGATGTTAAATAAATACAAAGATAGGGAATGAAGAGGCTCAACTTACGTGTCACCTCCTCCAGGGCTTGGCAGGAGGGAAAAAGTGGTCAGTCACTTGAGGCCTTTTTAAATAAGTGCCCCTGTCTTCTCCTCAGTTTCCCCCTCTGCAGAATGAGAGACTTGAAACAGATGGCCTTGGATCACCCTGCAAATTCCGAAATTCTGTGATTCTGAGTCAGGAAACCCAGTTTAGGGAACCCATTACCACTGTGGCTGTCCTTTTTCATTAGTCCAAATGTATCCAGACTCATCAAAATGGGTTTTGACTTGCAGGGACCAAATGTCTTCATTTAGATGAGGTTGGGAAGGCAGCCTTGCAAATTACACCAATTCTCCCACCTCCATTATGCTCGGAGCATTTTGCCAGTGCTGTTACAACCCAACAGAACACGGCCAGTTGGAGCAGAAAAGACAATAACCTTAATGGGAAGGAATTGGGAGCTGGGAGACGCCACCGATTGTATTAAGAGAAATGAAATAATATTTAATTTCCCTGGTCATAAATAATCTGTCTGCCCACATTACGAGCATATCAGAGTTGACAGGGAAAATATTCACCAACATGGAGGAAAAGGTCATTATTTTTTCATTATTATTGAGGGATGCGGGTGGGGGACGTATCCAACGTGCCTTTGTGTTGCTGTCGCTCTGACAGATGGAACTGCAGCGCACAGCTCTCAGGATGGTGGTGATCCTCAGCGAGAGGCTGTGACAGTGACTGTACTGATTCCCCATTCATAGCGGTGAGGCTTTTTATAGTTTTTAAAGTGCTCATTTGTTTGTTTCCTCACAAACACCTCGCTATGGGAGAAGGGATACTCTTTTTCAGGACACAGCGCTGAGGCCCTAGTTGTTTAAACATGTTGGCAAAGATACTCAAAAAACACTTGAGAGAATAGTAATCAAAGACTTTAGGCTCTCCCTGACTGCTTTCGATTTTTTTCCCATAACAGCCAGCGCCTGTGTCCTAAACTACAGAAATTGAACAATTAACTTCACAAACTAATCCCAGAAAAAGTACTATTTACGTTATTGCTGAATATCACTATCGTCACTGTCAAAATGATCCCCTTGGGAAGCGAGGCATCAGTGCCCATGTCTGGTCCACTCTTCAAAGTGATTTTGGAACTCTTTTTCTGGAATGACCATTAAGTTGTGGTCATGTGAGTTCTGACAGTTAAGTTCCTGACTTCATCCTAGAAAAAGGGCTACGTATCTCCTTGCCAATACCATTAAATTCACCAATGGCCAAGGGATGTACTTTGAAGGTGGCCATACTTATACGTGGCAAGTATATAGCACTTTTTCTAGGATGAGTTTGTGAACTTAATTGTCCCACCTCATATTCTTGTTAATGTAGTGTTTTTATATAGATTAATATTCCTAGTTCTGAAATAAGTGCATTTTAAAGGATCCTTTAAATAGCACCATGATAAATGGAACTTACAAATCATTTGCTTAACACAGAAGTAGAGTTAATTCTCATTATTCATGATAGCTGTGTTCTAGGAAGTCTTGGCAAACATAAACTTAGTGAACACTGAATTATTACAAGTAGGGGAAATGCAGGGTTAGGGTTCCTACAAGCCTCTGGTCATACATTGTCATGCCCGTCAGTACATACACGTTTTTTATGAGTGTTCCTGTTTAAAGACGCCTCATCTAATATGTATTGTTGATTCACTAACATTGAACTCACAATTGATGGTGCTGAGTTTATGCCTGAGCAAAGTGCACCTAACACGTGGTTTTCTTCTGTTGGGCAGTGGCAGCTCTGCAGGGCTCCTCAGTACAATGTTTGGGAGGAGCCATTTTAAAGAGCAAACTCGCCAACAAAACCCCCCCCCAAAAAATTGCTAACCAGATCATGAAAAGGACATTTGTTTACAAACAGAAAATCTGAAACAAGAAGGCAGAGTGTTGGTACCCTGTGCAACCTCAGCGGGAAGCATGCACGTTTAGTAACTTTGAACATGTCAGAAACACCATGAGTACTGATTTGGGGGTTCCTAGAAAAATTTAGCCAACAGATAAATTTACAAATATGGAATCACAAATCATGAGGACCTACTGCAGCTTTAAAATTAAATTACAAGTATTAAATTTGATTAAATCCCAGCTAGCTGTTTTTACTGACCTACAGCTCTTGATATGGGGCCTATACAGATATTTTTTCTCCTTGATTAAAAAAAAAAAGGATGGGCAAAATTCAGTGTTAAAGACCTATCAGCCCCAAACTTGCAAGGTTTTTTTCCTCCCTTGACTTGCTCTGAGAATAGAAAGAAAATGAAATCCAAATAATTTTGCCATCATGTTATTCCATTTTCCATTGCAGCTCGTTGTGTGGACCATCTACAATTTTTGAGAACCATTTGTAATTTTAAGAACTCTTTCAAACATCACAAGTATTACATACAAACATTTGGAAAATACCAAATTTGCAAATTCACATTTTTGAATACCCCCATTGTAGAAATATGAAAATTGCCCAGATTTCTTGCCTCTCATATGTCCTCACAACTTTGTGGGAGGGAAGACCGTGTCCCCCCTCAGCCCTACTGCCAGTCTAAAGCTCCTATACTGATCACACGCCGCACTGCCAGGCTTGTGTTGTGTTCCATTCCAGTTTCTGAGAGAAACTTACTCATGACATGCACACAAGACTGAAGAAAATCATAGGAGTTTGGATGGGTGACCCTGTCTTAGCTCTATGTCTAAGAATTCTTTCAATGTTTAAAAAAAAAATCCAGAGAATCCAGAGAAGCAAAATTGCTCCCCTTTCAACATACACTTTAGAAATAAATTTGCTCCCTCATTTTCTTTTGCAGAGTTCAAGAGCCAGACCTGAACTCAGCAGAGGACAGTTTTCTTTTGCTACCAATTTATTTCCCTCGTTTTGGGGAAGGGATCTTCTCTGGAGCAGAGTTTTGTTTTTCTTATGTCAAAGTCCAAGCACGGATCTCTTAGATTTGGTCAAAACTGCTTTCTATTTGCAACTTGTGAAACACAAATAGCAAACACTTGTTACATTTGTACCCAGCGTTGAATGAATGAGAATATGAGATTTGAAGGGTTAGCCAAAACAAACAGATTTACAAATGCTTGTTGACTTTCCAGAATTGGCATTGCTGGTTTGGGGAAAAAAAAATAATTAATTAAGGTTTTAGAAAAAAAGGGGATTCTAGATTTTGGTTTTCCAATGATTTAGGCCCCAAGAAAATCATTTAGCCTTTTAACTGTAGACTTGG
The DNA here is from genome assembly GCA_963573935.1 of Arctocebus calabarensis. Taxonomy (NCBI): domain Eukaryota; kingdom Metazoa; phylum Chordata; class Mammalia; order Primates; family Lorisidae; genus Arctocebus; species Arctocebus calabarensis. The sequence goes on along the minus strand of CAUYON010123154.1, from coordinate 5,349 downwards.
CCAATTCAATGTGTTAAACCAGAGAGGTTCACCCAGGAGATACCCAGGTTTGCTAAGGTATTCTGTTCCTGCCAGTTATTACACAAATGAGCAAAGGAATTGTATGCAGTCCCATCTCGATTCTCAGCTTTGTATTTATAAAGAACGGTAACTTTAACCTCTTCAGAGGATCTCTGTGGGTATTTAGGGAGAGAATAAGGAAAGTGAGAAATCATTAGCTCATGGAGATTCGTTTTAACCGAAAACTCAGATTTCTCATAAATGATAGAGAAAAAAGACTGTGCATGGTTACTCACTCCTGTAATCCTAGCACTCTGGGAGGCCAAGTCAGGTGGATTACCTGAGTTCACGGGTTTGAGACCAGCCTGATCAAGAGCGAGACCTTGGCTATTTTTAGAGACACTATGGCTGGTGCCTGTAGTCCCAGGAACTCAGGAGGCTGAGGCAAGAGAATCACTTGAGCCCAAGAGTCTGAGGTTGCTGTGAGCTATGACAATATGGCACTCTACTAAGGGTGACAAAGTGAAACCTCTGTCTCAACAACAACACAAAAAGAAGATAGAGAAATTTTATCATGTAGAAGGAAGTGGTATAATAGAGTGGTAGGAAGGAGGGTTTGGAAGTAAAAGTGCTGAGTTCCAAGTTCTTTTCTGCTACCTACCAGCCTGTGGACTGGAGAAAACAGCATAATCTCTGTGTACTTCAGATCTCCTCTTTGTAAAAAAGGTTAAAAAATAGACTTCATAAGAAGTTAGTATGAGAATTAAAGTATGTAAAGCCCTTAGTGCCTAGAGCTATGTAAAGAGTCAATCAATTCTAGAGTTTGTTTTATTTATTTTTTTTTCACTATGTGTCTCTGAGAGTTGGAGGAATATTTATACAAACCTGTCTTAACCATCCCCATAAATACCACGCGCATTGTGGAATCTTAACAGCACCAATGTAAAAACAGGCTTGAGTTTGGCAGTCAAAGAACCATAGGTGCTTAGGGTTGAGTTGCAAAGGATGTTTGAGATCCTCCAGTTCACCCTCTGTCATGTGTGAACAAACATACAAATATCCCAGGCAAATACTGACCCTTACCCCGATTTCAAAGACTCCAGTTGTTCCAGAGACCACTGACTTCAGTGACACAGGCAGTCTGATTGCTTTGCAGCTTCACTTGTTAAGAAATGCATAGTCATATCATGTGGCTTCTGCTGCCATATGACTTCCACGGCTACGTCCTGGTTCGGCTAGTACAGGCAGAGGTGGACTTCAAGACCGCTTCCTTATTCTGTGCAAGGTGAGAGTTAGGAGATGAGACTTTTGTGAGTCAGACATGGGTGTAAACCGAGACATCCTCACTCTCTAATTGTGTGATGCTGAAAATTGTTATAGACTTCATTAAACCTCAATTTCATCAATTTTACTGCAAGGTCAGGGACAAGTAAATACGTGTACACACATTCATGTGTATGCTGCATCCTGTGGAGATTAAACAAAATTGCACACTCAAAGTCAGTCAGTTATTGCCATGTCTTAAATGTTATTAGGGTAAAATGAATTCATTCTTCCCCTTCTGTCCACCGTTTTTCTAATTGCCTATTTCTCTGATTTTGAGTTTTTCCACTTACTTGCTGTTTTTCCCTGGAATATACCATCTAAAAGTATAATTCAGGATAAGTCTTTGTATTTCAGACAACCTGATCTGTGCAGAAAAAAAAGAAAAAATAGAGTAGAAATCTCCCTTCTTAAGCTCCCCAACATCACCTTACTTTCATCAGAGTTGTATCACGCCACGGATCAATATTGAGTTTACAGTCAACTAATTACCCAAGGCTTTTCTTTTTCCTTTAAATTTTATTGCTAAAACACATGTCATTAAATTCAAGAGGTTGAAAAAACAAAGGCCAGGAGAGATTTCTTGACTTGCCAAGGTTATACCAAGGTTTGCTCAAGTTTGGGGGCCCAGAAGTACGTCTTCCAACTCTCAGGACACTGCTTTTCCAGCTAAGAGCGCTGTTTCTCACACTGCCTTTTTCACATGGATTGCTTTAACAGCTTTCAATTCTTTGTCCTTCATCTTACCTTTGGGACACAAAGGTTATTCTCTGAGTAAGAAGAGGGATGGATTTAAGGACTGGGAGGGGCTAGCAGGGTGTGGCCCATCTCTACCTGAGGCAGCTTGTGCAAGGATGATAACAGTGACCTGGTGTCTCTCTGTCCTCACTCTGGGACCCTAGACCATGGCAACTCACTGTGCTCTTGACTCCAGAGGTGCTCTTGACTCTGGTGGATGCACCAGACAGTGAGACTTAAGTCCTGTCTCATTCCTCTCTGTTGTTCCTCACATGACTCTCCCCAAGTCTTCTGGATGTTTCCAATGCCTCCTTCCATAAGCAGCCCCACCGCAGGCAAAGCATCATTGGATACCCCTCCAGATTGTCTAATCACTGCTTCTGGTAAGCACCCAAGTGGCTGAGCTTCTGCAGGAAATGAAGCATGGCTGGCAGCTGGTTGTGTGTGGTGAAGGAGGAAAGAGGCACTCACAGAGCCCTTTGGTGAAAACTCAGAGGAACAATTTTAGAGTTCGGCAGCAGAGAACAGGAAAATGGGATACACCGAACACAGGTCAAATGCAAGGAGCAGGATACCAGAGACTTATAGGGTAATTAAACTGATAATCAGGTTTGAAAAAAAATACGGACTTGTAGATTCTATTTCTAGTAACAATTCAACTCAGGTATTGCTGGGTCATTGGGTGTGAATGTAAAGGTAATTCTTTTCTTCACTTTATGGTACACTCTCTTCCTTTGCCCATGAAAGCTTTCCCTCTTGTTTTGTTGTACTCTCTATATATAGTTGCTGTTTGATTGTTGGCTGGTTTATCCCCTACATGCCCTCTCTTCTCTTTTATTCTTGGTGCACTCCCCCAGACCTTGCCCCAAACATCCATCCTAGGTACCTGACCTGTGGGTTGGTGAGCTGCCACTTCAGTGCAGGCTCAGAGAAGTGGGGTGCGTTGCTAGTAAGGCTCCAGAGTAGTGTCCCAAAGCAGCATGGGCTATAATCTTTGGCTGTAGCAGCAGCCCTTGGAGATGGAGCTGCTTAACGGCAGCTTGGCGCTGAGGAACACAGAGCAACAGCAACTCAGTCTCAGGGAGGGCAGGCACTGTGCCATCCCATGCCCCAGACAGTGGGGTTCAGTGCTGTCATGGCCCAGGGATGGTGGGGGCACAGTAACAACTCAGGCAATGGCTCAGAAGAAAAGACTGGTTCCTGGGGTGGTGAGGCGCACAGCTGGTCCGACCGTAAGGAGCAGAGCGTGTCATCAGCTCCTTCTCTGGGACAAGTGCAAAAGTGTGGGCTCCTTCTGAGCTTCCCCAGTTGGGCTCAGAATTGGTGAAATTGGTGTGAGTCCTCAGTGGTGAGGGCACCATGTGGTGTGACTGTGATGTGGACCACTGGAGACTCTGCTCATCTGCCCTTCATGGGGGGACAGGCCTCTGGGGGCATCCTGGTAACTCTAGGACGCTGCTGCCTGGGGTGAGGGTGTTCAGGCAAACGGTTTGTTATTGTTTTCTATGGGGTCATCCTGGATCTTGGTGCTCCACAGTTGAATTTCTGTCACTTTTTGTCCTATTCTTTTTATTATTATTATTAATATTATTTTTATTTATTTGAGACAGAGCCTCAAGTTGTCACCCTGGGTAGAGTGCTGTGTCATCATAGCGTACAGCAACCTCCAACTTCTGGGCTCAAGCGAGTGTCCTGCCTCTGCCTCCCAAGTAGCTGGGACAACAGGCACCTGCCACAACGCCCAGCTATTTTTTTTTTTTGTTGTAGCCCTCACTGTTCTTTGGAGGGCTGGGCTGGATTCGAACCCTCCAGTTCAGGTGTTTGTGGCTGATGCCTTAGCTGCTTGAGCCACAAGCACCAAGCCAAATTTTTTTGTCCTATTCCTCAGCCTCCTCATAGCTACTGTCATTAGTATTTAGTTGTTTATATGTTGTTTTTCCTTGGGGGAAGGTTTTTTTTTTTCTTTTTTCTGTAGAAAACAGAGTCTCGCTTTATCGCCCTCTGTAGAGTGCTATGGCATCACACAGTTCACAGCAACCTCCAACTCCTGGGTTTCAGCCATTCTCTTGCCTCAGCCTCCTGAGTAGCTGGGAATACAGGTACCTGGCACAATGCCCAGCTATTTTTCTGTTTTTGCAGTTTGGCCAAGGTCGGGTTTGAACCCACCACCTTCGGCATATGGGGCCAGCGCCCTACTCGATGAGCCACAGGCGCCGCCCGGGGGAAGGTTCTTTTTTGGAGGGGAGATTAATGTTGGAGCCTCCTAGTCCTCCACTTTGCTGGCAACACACTTCTAAAGCTGATATTTTTGATCGTTATGTGTTGTCATTGTAAAACCATATATGAAAATATCATTAATCTATTAACCTTGTCTATGGTGTCAATTTTTTAATGACGATCTATAAGTTGGATATTTAAAAATCTATATTTTACTTTGTTCCTAAGCGTGGAATCATATTGAATAAGAATCTCTTTACTGTGGGATTATTTATTTGACTTTGGAACCTACTGGTTTGATAGTATTTTTTTCTTTTATATATAAGCTTCCAATCCATTCTTCATAAGGCAGAGATTTAGCATGGTTTCTATCAGATAGTGATCTAGTCTCCCAGAACCACCTATTAAATAATCTGTTCTTCCCGCATTGATTTGTAGTACTATCTCCATCATCTACTAAGGCATCACTCACTGAATCAGATTTTAAGAACTTTATAATCTTTATCAAAATACTTCAAATTCTCCCCCACTCGATAATCTGTCTATCGCTGTTTAAATCCATCACTGTTTATGAGTATGGTTTTGCCATATATTCATACCTGAATTCATTGCTCTTTTTTGAAAGATTATCTTGGTCTTTGTAAAAATTTCATTTTTCTGTGTAACATTTTTGAAAATTTGTCAAAGTCTTCAAAAATGTTAAAGTAAATGTTAAATTCCCAGGTGTTTCAGGATTTGAAACAATTTTTTAAATGCCATGCCACATTTATTTAGCACGTTGCAGAACTGGATAACATGTAGGGGATGCTTTCCATGAACCAGACCCTGTACAAGATAATTTACATGCTTTAGTACACGCATTTCTCACAGAAACTCCATGGCAACTTCTTGTGCTTAGCACCATTTTAAAGTTTAAAAAAAAATCTTTACCAAATTTACTCTCTTAATAGATATCATACTTGGTATTCAATCCAGTCAGTTTGACTCTAAGGCAAGTGCTTAGCCATCTATTATCTTTTCAGGTAATTAAACATTAATTAGACCTTGCAACCTTGTAAAATAGGCTCTCCT
>CAUYON010123153.1:0-24422 GCA_963573935.1 Arctocebus calabarensis | reverse complement strand
TTCTGTTTTTTGAATGCAGGCATCTAAAGTGATAAATTTTCCTCTTAGAACTGCTTTTGCAGAAGCCCACAGGTGTGGGTAACTTGTGTCTTCATTGTTGTTTTGCTCAAGGAAGTTAATGATTTCCTGTTTTATTTCTTCCTGCACCCAACTGTCATTCAACAGAAGGTTGTTTAATTTCCATGTCTTTGTGTGGGGTTAAATGTTTTTGTTCCAGTTGAGTTCCACCTTTAGTGCCTTGTGGTCTGAGAAAATATAAGGTAAAATTTCAATTCTTTTGATTCTGTTGCGGCTTGTTTCCTAGGATATGATCAATTTTGAAGAATGTTCCATGGGCTGATGAGAAGAATGTATATTCTTTACCTTTGGGATGGAGTATTCTATATGCATCTATCAAGCACAGTTGTTCTAGGGTGTCATTTAAGTCCCTTATATCCTTGCTTAATTTTTTGTTTAGAGGATCTGTCCAGCTCTATAAGAGTATTAAAGTCCCCTGTTATTAAGGTATTATATTGCTTAGACTGAGTAAGGTCTGTTTTAGAATCTGGGAGCATTTAAATTGGGTACATAAACATTTAGAATTGAAACGTCTTCTTGTCATGTTTTTCCCTTGACCAATATTAAGTGACCATCTTTGTCTTTTTTGACTTTAGTGGCTTTAAATCCACATGTATCTGAAAATAATATTGCAAATCATTTTTTCTTCTGAATTCCATTTGCCTAAAAAATTGTCTTCCAACCCTTAGCTTGGAGTTTTAATTTGTCTTTTAAACCTAGGTGTGTTTCCTGCAGATAGCAAATTAATGGCTCATGTTTTTTAATCCAGTCAGCCAATCTATGCCTCTTCAGTGGAGAATTCAAGCCATTAACATTTATTGAGATAATTGATAAGTGTGGTAGTGTTCTATTCATCTTATTTTGTGAGAATCCATTGCTTAGTTTTATATTTCGCATCAGTGTGAAAGTTAGGTTCTGTCCTTTAATTTCTGAGTTACTTTGCTGTTGATCCATTGTGATGGTCAGTGTGTAGAACAGGTTGAAATATTTCCTGTAGAGCTGGTCTTGTTGTAGTGAATTTCCTCAATGTTTGTATATCAGTAAATGATTTGATTTCTCTGTCAATTTTAAAGCTTAGCTTAGCAGGATATGGAATTCTGGGCTGGAGATTCTTCTGTTTCAGTAGATTAAAGGTAGATGACCATTGTTTTCTTGCTTGGAAAGTTTCATTAGAGAAATCTAGTCACCCTGGTGGATTTGCCCCTGTAGGTCAACCGGCGCTTACTCCTGGCAGCTTGAAGAATCTTTTCTTTTGTTTTGACTTTGGACAGGTTCATCACAATGTGTCTTGGAGAAGCTTGGTTAGAGTTGAGGTGACCTACCATCTGATATCCCTCTGAAAAGAGTGTGCCAGAATCTTTGGTGATATTTGGGAAATTTTCATTTACAATATTCTCTAGTATGGCTTCCATTCCCCAGGGGCATTCTTCTTCCCAGACTGGGATACCTATAACTCATATATTTGAACTCTTCATAAAGTCCCATAATTCTATCAGTGAATGTTCTGCTTTATCTCTCTTATTTTTTGCCTCTTTAACTATCTGAGTTATCTCAAGAGCTTTGTCCTCTACCTCTGAGATTCTTTCTTCTGCATGGTCTAATCTGTTGTTGATACTTTCTATTGCATCTTTAAGTTCCCTAATTGACTGCTTCAGTTCCTTTAGCTCTGCTGAAGGATGTGATTCTGTTTTTGGATTTCCTTTTGGTTATTTTCCATTTTATCAGCAGTTTCCTTCATTGTTTTCATCATCTGTATTCTAAATTCCCTTCTGTCATTTCTGACATTTCTTTGTAGGTGGAATCCTCTGCACTAGGTACCTCACATTCCCTTGAGGGGGTCACTCTGTACTGGTTTTTCATGTTGCAAGGAGTTTTCTGCTGATTCTTCCTCATGAGTGATTTATTTTATCTGTTTCCTTGCCCGAATTGTCCTTTCACTGCCTCTTGCTCTTTAAGTTGCCGTGCCTCTGGACTAGGGTTTCGATGAGTCCTTAGAAACCTCTGACCTCTGGGGGTGCTGAGTTGGGTAGTTCCTTTGAGTTCAGCAACTCTTTGCCATTGCTTGGACCCAGTACCCCACCTCCACCAAGTAGAGAGGAAAGACAAAAATGTCAGTGGGTCAAAACCAGTCTCACTCTATGCCCCCTAGGGCTAAGGCTGCAAGGTGTCTCAGTCCCCGCCTTAGGCTGCTCAGTCACTAGATTACTCGCTCCCACATGATCCTTGCTTTGTGACTGTGAGGGTGGAATTTGTCAGAGCTGTTCTCCCACAATGGTTCCATGCGGCCCACAGCCAAAAGTTATTAGCTCTGTCTGGCTCAGCAGCTCAGTCTGGGGCCCTAGACAATGTTTAAAGTCCTCTGCACTCTTGCCCAAGTTTTCCCAAGGTAGTTCAATTGTGTGCCAAGTCCAAAAAAAGCAAAGTAGCTCACAGGTAAGGACTTTCCAGTTTGCAATCTCACTGCTGCTGTACTTAAAGCTGCTGGTGGATTTGACCAAACGAACACATGCAACCACTTGCCAGTTCTCCACTGCTTTTGTACTCCTCATGGGGTGCAGAAGTCTGTTGCTGACTCCCTGTGTCCCCAAAGAAATGTTTGGGGGCAACTCCCACCAGCCAGAGATGCCTGGATTCTTCTTTCCCCAGACTCATCATGCCCAGTTGCAAGGAAGCTGTTACTCGGCCACCATATTACTCCAGACAATGCTGAGTTATAAGAAGAAAGTGCAAGGACGTGCATGCACTCACACAATCACAATCACACACTCATGCACACACAAACATACACATATATACACATTTGGGGAGAAAAACTCTTTTTTTTTTTTTTTGAGAAAGATTCTCAAGTTGTTGTTGCCCTGGGGAGAGTGCTGTGGCATCACATCTCACAACAACCTCCAACTAGTGGGCTCAAGTGATCCCTTTGCTTTAGTTTTTTTATTAGATTTTTACTGAGACAGGATCTCTCTTTTTGCTCAGGCTGGTCTAGAACTCCTGAGCTCAGGCAATCCACCTGCCTCAGCCTCCCAGAGTGTTAGGATTACAGGCGTGAGCCACAGTGTCTGGCTGAGAGAAAAACTCTTGAAGTCTTACAGCCCAGGCAGTTCAAACTTGCAGAAATATGTACTGTAAGCAGGTCCACTGTTACCCCTTACCATGTCTCCAGTGTACATGCAGTGGTGCTATTTCCCTAGACGTTATTAGACCATTGCCATCACATCAAGTAACAGGTGGCAGCTGTTGAATCATACATATATAAATATGGGAGAGACCTATATTAACACCATTGCAGGAGGTGGTCCCTGGCCATTTAAATACATTTGGGCTGTAAGTGGAAATGACAGAAGAAACTTGCAGAATTCAGCACAATCAAGCCAATATGCACTGATCTTGTGGAGAGGCTCAGACCCCAGTCTTCTGTCCTTCGGACCTCACCTGCCCTGTCTCTGCTTCCGTCCTAAGTCCCTGGTGGAGATGAGAGCATCTGTCTCTATTAACTGGTCTCTTCTCTTTCTCTTGCCCATGCTGCTCTCCACTCGTTCTCCTGTGACCCAGTCTCTCCTGCATGCACTCAGGCTCACCCATTCCCAATGGACAGACTCACCCTAGGTCAGCCTGTTTACAAAACCTTTCACCTTCTCTGTGCTTGACCAAGACGTGGCCCCCACGACTCTTCTCTAAGAGAGCCAAAATTCATGCCCTTCCCGTTTACTGCATTTCTCCTCAGAGCTGCTTCTAGAGCTTACTAACTTCTCCAACTTCTATTTCTTTAAGATTCATAGGAAATACCTATGTCTTCATTTTCAGGTCCTCTCTCCTTTCAACAATAATGTAATGGGATGCTGAACACACAGAGCCCACGGGTGTTCAAGTAAAAATCTTTTATTTTATCCCTCACTGTACCTCTGTAGTTCTTTTCCATCTTTGAAAGAAAACCCACATAGTCCCACAAATTTTCCCATTGTTCCAAAGTAATAAAATTCTTAGTCACCTTAAATTACCAGGCATGGCCTCGATTTGGAAATGAGACTAATAAAACATGCAGAGCTTCCACCTTCATTTGGAGTCACAGTGGCAGTGAAGAAGACACGCCTGTGTGCAAGGAAATTCTTCAGGGCCGGTCCCTGCCCCCACCTGACGGCTGCTGCTACTCTTTCTGCAGCCCCTGGACACCAACCCTCCTCCTCTACCTGCTCTCTGCCCATTCATTCGGTCAGCCCAACTGGACAGGACTGAATCTGCAACACAGCAACTCTCACTTTGGTGCCACTGGAAGTGCCGACCCAGCTTTTACGCTGACCTAGCCAGGGGTGCAGGCCGAACCAGACACAGAGGTCCTGCCTCTGGCCTTCTAGCCCACAGCAGGTAACCCTCAGGTCTCAGGAGGAAGCAAGAGCCTAGTTGTTTCTATCCCTGGTTCCACAGGGCTCAGGCAGGAAACTCCCAAGCAGCTCTATTAAACCCACCACCCCCTTATAGACAGGGATAAGAAAGGAGTTTGAGCACCTCTTTCTTTAGGGAAAGTCCTTTAACAAATGTCTCTCCCTATACCTGACTCACTGATGTTTTCATGTAGTCTCTCCACGCAGGTAAGGGGTTACAGAGCCATAAATTAATCCTTATGGTTGTGTTTCTTGCTTTGCTTTTGTTTTAGATACTTTCTCTGATACTTTACATTCACTCAGGCTCCTCAACCTAGAATCTGATATTTAATGACTTAATGTCTTGACCTCTCCTGTAAGCACTTGTCATGTGCCTTTATTCCCACAGAATAGCCCCCACAATCCCAGTAGGAACATCATGATTTTTTCCCACCCCAAGAGGAGTAGAGTGAGGCTTATAGAAACAAAGTAAGTAGTCCAAGATCACAGGGGAAGTGGCAGAGCTGGACTTTACATCACACATCTTGTATGTTACTGCCCAGGGTACAACTGCTGCTCTCTCTCACTGAATGTACCGACTCTCCAGTCCTCAGCTACTGACTCCCTCCCTACCCCTCATCCTGCTCTGATCAGATGGCTTCAGCTCCATTGGTCTTTTGCTTGTTTGTTTTTTGAGACAGAGTCTTACTTTGTCACTCTCAGTAGAGTGTTGTGGCGTCACAGCTCACAGCAATCTCCAGCTCTTGGGCTTAGGTGATTCTCTTGCTTCAGCCTCCCAAGTAGCTTGAGGCACCTGCCACAAGGTCCGGCTATTTTTGTTGCATTTTGGCTGGGGCCGCTACCCTCTGTATATGGGACCTACACCTTACCCACTGAGCCATAGGCACTGCCCTTAGCTCCATTGTTGACTATCTCTCCAGCTCGGGTGACCACCTCCTCTTAGCCACTCACACCCTGGCCATCACCTCCTGTCCTCACAGCTCTGCCCATTAGCTGTTGCCACAATATCCAGACATCTGGCTTCTTCATGTCTCTAAAGATTTTGCTCTGAGTCCCTGATATTCTTCACCTTGTTCCCTCTCTAGCCCTGTTTCTTTCCAATTTTGCATGGCCAAATTTCTTGAAAGAGTTGGCTAATGTGCTTTCTCTACTTCATTATCATTCCATTTATAGAAAAATGCTCCTGATAGCCACTATGGCGGGAGGATATTTATAATGTAATATCTTTTGTGTCCTTTAATCATAAATACCTTCTGAGAAGTGAGTCACCAGGTGATTTTGTCAGTTTGTTGTGCAAACATAACAGGAATAGATTGTATTGTACAAGCCGGGATGGTATAGGCTACTACACGGCTAGGCTAAGTGGGGTAGCCTGTTGTTCCTAGGACATAAACCTGTATAGCATGTAAGGTTTGTAATGCGTGGTAAGTATTTGTCTGTCAAAACATATCAAAACATATAGACAAGGTAAAGCAAAAATACACTATTATAATCTTATGGGGACCACTGTCAAATGTACAGTTTCTCCATCACCAAAATGTTATATGGTCCATGACTGAAATTATTTTTTCATTTTTCTTAGCTGGTATATATTGCCCTCAGTGGGAAGTCTCCTCTAAACCAACATGGCTGGATGGGGAACCTCTGTTAAATTCATCCCTCTTATCCAAACTCACCCACCAACAGTAATTAACTCTCACCAGACAGCAGCTCCCTGACAGCTGGGAGGACTGTTCTGTGCACCAAGGAGTCCTCTTCACTTAGCAGAGAACCTGACACACAATATAGGTTCATCAAATACTTTTTGGGTTGAGAAAGAACTGGGTGATTGGAAACCCAATTAGGCTGGCAAAAGAAAAAAAAAAAGTACCAATAGAGACTGGAAGAGGTGAAGTTTTTGAGAAGGCAGCTTTGTCAAATAGTCCAGATGGAAGGAAGTATGTGGAACTTGGCCCTGAGTCCTCACCAAGAGTCTCGCAGGAAGGAATTGGAGGGTGAAACACTAGTGAGCAGTTGTCAGGGCAATTTTTACTTTCCAGAGGGTAAAGGAAAACCAGAAGAAATGCCTCATGTTATTATTCATGAAAAGAGTTTAATGGCCAAGGGGGAACATTTGTTAGGGGAAAAATTGAAAGGAAGAGTTTAAAAGCTAAGACAGCCTGGTGACTATTTTAGAATAGCTTGCCGAAAGTCTGGGATAAATGCATGCCAAGAAACTAAAAGACCTGGCACTTTAAGGGAAACAACAAAAGCACACATACAACTCTTCATGGTCAACTGGCAAAACAAAATGGGGTTTTTTCCTGCCATTTTTCAAAAATGGCAAGACAAGCTAAGTGAGGGAAACAGGAAGGCATACACTAGAAATTAGACATGCCCCCCCACTAAAAAGAATTTAAGAGGGTATTGGTGAGGGACTCCAAGGCTAAAAATAATAGACTCTTTATATCCACAAACAGGGCGGGGTCAGTTAGAGGCTCAGGGAGCTGGTTAAATGGATGTCGTGCAGACATAGAACTCAGAGAAGCTATAAACAACAGCAACTACGTAACAACAGAAAACTTCCAGTGACTAACAGCCACAGAGACCAGGCATTGTGCCATGTATTTTATATATTTTGCTTCATTTTATCCCCACCAATTCCTGTTGTTACTCTCATTTTATAGATGAGGAGACTAAGGCACAGAAAATGTAAGGAACAAAGTCACACAGCTGGTAAGTGACAGATTTGAGATATGGACACAAGTCTAAGTCTAGAGTCTGGTACTCTGTACGTTAGAATTTGGTAACAAATTATAGAACAGATGAGAATTACTGGGACATGAAAAATACACAGGCTGAAACTATCAAGGCAGATACAGGTACAGCTGGTAAAAAGCAGATGACATCTACACGAAGGGGGTCATTGAAATTGACACACAGCTTCTGAGCTGGGGAGATGAAGGACGTGATTAATACTCCACCCTGACTCTGCTCCAGGCCCCAAAATAAGCCAGAGGCAGCTATGGAAAAGTTGAGTTTTGATTTCATACATGGTAAGTCAGTGTCACCTACAGCTAAAGTTAAAGTTACTGAGTATTTAACAACATTTCACCTAGCCTACAAAAACACACATGGTGTGAGAAAAATAAAAATATGCCTATCGTACCTATTAAAGCAAGCTCCATTTTACTTGGTCTCTTTGAAGGGGTAAAGGAAATTAATGACTTTGATAGATTTTTACATTACTTACTTTGCATCATTTGAGACCCTGTCTTATTCAAAAAGGTACTTGAATAAAATACAAGGTAAATTAAAATAGAAAACAATAAAAGAAAGACAAGAGTACCGACAAATTATGCTAGCTTCTTGCAACATTGATTCACAAATTTAGATTCTAAGTTTTCTAGCATGAGGCACACATGGATGAAAAGAAACATTGCTATTTATACAATTTACAGTACAAAGAGATGAAGGCACATCAGTTATTCAGGAAAATTATTGGTTATTGATACAAATTTATTCAAGAGCTTCTCATGAAGGGGATTCTGTGTGATATAACTGAAAAGGTATCATCCTTTGGTGAGTGAGAAGATACAGTTCAAAAACCTATTTCTTACATATATTTTCAATGAAAATGAAGAATATCAAGACAAAGCATTGTACAGAAAATCCTAAAGGGGGCAGACTTTGATGCTTTTGAAACAATGTGCCACAGACTTATTTATTTATTTGTGTTACTGAAGGACCGTAAAATGGTTTAATAACTTGTTCTTTGACGTAAGATTAGGGATTAGCTGTTAATTCTCTGAACAAAGAAGTATTGATATCTTTCCCAGGAAAGAACATAGGTCAATGACCCAGAGGAAGGGGTTTAAAGTGAATCTTTGGAATTGGTGATGGTGTTTTGTGAGGTAGTATATTCACTCATTTATTGATTAACCAAATAATTATTAGGTACTCATATGTTTCAGGTGAGCATGGCATTATTACGTTCTGGGGCTATAGGCATCTTTATATTCATGGAAATTCTGTTCTAGTTAATAAACCACAAGACTCTTTCATAGATCTGGGCAAGGAGGCAAATATTTTCAGATGCTTTTAATGAAAAATGCAGAGCGGTTACCATTTGTGCAAGACATGCATTCCTGAAAACCCAGCATAATTCAAGACTAACTTTCTTAGAAACAAAAGTAAAGGAGGAGTGAAGGAACAAATTAAATTTGGGGACCACATATTCTTACAACTGTTTTCACATATTTTTATTTTCTCAGCAATGTCTCTAATACTTCTCTTAGTACCCTCTCCAAAATTAATAGCACAGCATGTTTTGGTATTTCGACCTCCTTCTTAGCAGTGTATCATGTCTAATGTGCTTCTAAAAGTTAGTGATTTACAGACTTGATTAATACCTACATAGCTATCAACATAATGATTACCAAAATTGCTTAGGAGTACTGAGCCATGCTAATTGTAACATGTTTTATGAGATACAAAAATGGAAGATATGCATGAGTATATCTCTCTATTTAATATCTATATAATATATTGTCTATCTATTCCACCTAGCTATCTATCTGTCTGTCCGTCCGTCCGTCCGTCCGTCCATCCATCCATCCATCCATCCATCCATCATCTACAGTCAAAGTTACACTCTCCTGACTCTCTTGTGGTAATGGCATAACAGCTTCTTGCAATTGATGCCAGTTTTGAAATTTTGCAATTTAAGCATTAAGAAAAAAATAAGCTTGGTATCCTTTATTTTGGCATAAAGTAAGATCTTAAATAATATCTTGTACTGTAGTCTTTTAAATTTGCCAAGTTCAAACTTACAAAAAAAAAAAGTGACTGCCTTGGAAATTTAGAATAGTTATATATTAATAGTATTGAGTTAAAAGCCAGGCAGCCTTGGATTTGACTCTTAGTTTTACAATTTACAACTTTGGTCAAGCCTCATATGTCTTTTCACTTTAGTATCAGGAGTCAAGGATGAGGAAGCTCCAAACTAAAACAAAGGAGACAGGTCCCAGGATCAAACTAGTGAAGAGTTGTGCTTCAGCCCACCAGAAGTCTTCTTGGGTTCCTAGCCTTGATTTTCTGCTATAAAAAGCTGGAGAATGTCTTTATTGGCATCTCCTTGAATCTTGCCTAAATCGTCATTACTTCTTACTTAGTAGGGTTCCAAGGAGATTCTCCTTCACCTACAAACTAAGCACACCATTCCTTGATTAGTACCAAGTGGTGTTCTTGACCAACATTCCTATCTGGTCTAGCTTTGCAGAGAGAAATGCTCCTGGTTTGAATAATGTGAGTGCCTGTCTAGAAGGCGGAAGGGAACTTATGAAGGCAACACCCCCAGCATCACTCTGGGGACTCAAGCCCGAAGGCAGTGTGGCTCTGAGCGCTTGTTCTGTGAGCACGTAGCCTGCCTGCTGCTGTGCACCTATCGGTCAGAGAGCTGGGACACAGCTGCCCAGGAAGAAATAGCGGACTTGAACCTCAAACTCCTTTCTTGGTTGGCCACTCAGGTATCACATTTAAGAAGATTTTGTACTTGTTTCTCCTTAATGAGTGGGTAAAGGAACTAAAATCCACAAGGAATCTCGACTAAATTCAGCTTAGACTGAAATATAGAACGCGTTAATGTTGCAGTGGGTAACCCAGTGGAATATAACGCGTTAATGTTGCAGTGGGTAACCCAGTGGAATATGTTGAATTATGGCACTGCACTTGCCGTTGGAGAGAATTTTATAAATAATTGTGGTCGAATTTATTTTATCTGCTTAGAGGGAAAAAGTAACCACTGTGATCAGAGACTATATCAGAGATCAGGGCTTAACCTTTTTGTTCTTTCTTCTGAGCTGGAGAAACAGCTCTTGAACAATGGGATGTGTACCCCACCCTGACTCTCTCCCAGTTCCAAAAATAAGCCCAGAGGAGACAACAGAGAAGTGAGTTTTGATTTCATAGCGAGTAAGTCAGTGCCACCTATAGCCAAAGTTAAAGTTACTGAGTATTTAACAACATTTCATCTAGCTTACTAAAAAAAAAAAAAAAAAAAAAAAAAGATGTGTGAAAAAAATAATGCATACCTGTCTTACCTATTAAAGCAAGCTCTATTAATGCAGCCCTTCAAAGGGTTAAAGGAAATTAATGACTTTGATAGATTTTGACTTGACTTACTTCGCATCATTTGAGACCCTGCCTTATTCCAAAAGGCACTAGAATAAAATACAACATTAATTAAAATAGAAAACAATAAAAGAAAGACAAGGGTGGGGACAAATTAAGCCAAATTAGTTACTTTCCCTGAAGACAGCTAGCTGGTTGGGTTTTGTGTTGGAGTTTAACTCACCCTCATTTATGATATTAATATAAAGACAAATTAGATATTCAATATACTTTCAACTTTACTAAATTGAAGTCTGACTGGAAATAGTTTTAAAGTAATAAAAGAATTCTGATTTTTGGTGTGGCCTAAATCACCTCAATCTTATTTTTTAATAAAGTTTTCCAACCGGTTCCCATTAGTAATATGTAACTGGCACCAGTATAGACTTCATGAACAGTTTATTGATGGCTAAACACCCATAAAACTCATGCTTACTATTTTTTCATAAATCATTTTTTTTCTTGCAAAAATAGGCAGGATCTTTTGCCAGGTATGGAGAGGGTATAGCAGATAAATACAGTATCCTGGTTTCTTTCTTTTTTTCCTTTTCTTTTCTATTATTGAGGATTCATTGAGGGTACAAGAAACCTGGTATCTTTCTTATTGATTTTTAAAAGTAACTTAAAAATACAGACCCCAGAGATGGAGGTGCCAGATTGGGCCAGAACAATAATAACAAAAAATATAAGACACTCAGTGTAAACTGAATTTCATGTAAACAATGAGCCCTTATTTTTTGTGTATGTAAGTCCCATGCAACATTTTGAAAATACTTGTGCTAAAAAATTATTCATTGTGCTCCAGAAATTGAAATTTACTTGGGCATCATATACTTTATCTGGCAAACCAGCCTGTATACCAAAGAATTAAAGCAAAAGAAGTTTCCTTAATGAGGGCGCTGAACAGAATGACTGAACAAAGACAGGATTTGGTTCAATTTAATCACCTTCCACGTGGAGTCGTGTGAAGGAAGCCATGAGCACAAGCCTCCGTCTGGGCATCCTCAGATACCGTCTCTCCTCTGACTTTTGGCAAAGGATGAACAGGAACCAGTGACCACACGTTAGCAATGCAGGAAGGAGTTCGGCACAGGTATTATTATTATTATTTTTAATAATTTTATTAAATCATAATTGTGCATATTGGTGCAATCATGGGGCACAATGTGCTGACTTCATGTACAATCAGAAATATTTTGATCATACTGTTAGAGATAGCCTTCATGGCATTTTCTTAATCACTATATGAAGACATTGACATTTCACATTTAATAAGTTTCACCAGTACCCTGCTAAGATGCACCATAGGTGTGATCCCACCAATTGCCCTCCCTCCACCTATCCTCCCCCCTCTCCTCCCCTCCCTTTCCCTTTTCACTGTATTCTTGTGCCCAGGTATTATTTTAACAGACTTAGACACGGTAGAAAATAGATAGGAAAGGCCATTTCCTGAGTGTTCACACAAAGCCAGAATGTTCTGAGCCAGTGGGAGTGCTTTATTTTCTTCATGCTTGTCCAACCCTACGCTACCACCACACACACAAATACCCCAAGAGTGTGAAAGCACTTGTAGGATTTTTGAATTAGAGTGGGAAAACTTCTGCTCCCTCCTTGTTTCTCTAGGAACCATGGATTTTTGCTTCTCTACAGTTCGTCTCCTGTGTCACCTGTCACTTGTACCAATGTATTTCACCCATAAAGTTCATCAAAGGCATTTGTTAGTAACACAGAGATGTTTCAATGAAATCTGGGTGATATAGTTAAAAGAGCACTCCAAATTTCCAATTCAAAATGGCAACTGGCTATCGCCCTCTGACCCATGAAGACAGAGGGAAAAAATGAATAAATAAAACTGGTCACTATCAC
The DNA here is from genome assembly GCA_963573935.1 of Arctocebus calabarensis. Taxonomy (NCBI): domain Eukaryota; kingdom Metazoa; phylum Chordata; class Mammalia; order Primates; family Lorisidae; genus Arctocebus; species Arctocebus calabarensis. The sequence goes on along the minus strand of CAUYON010123153.1, from coordinate 11,967 downwards.
CAAAGTCTAGGACACAGGATCAAATATAATAGTATCTGGAAGGAAAAAACCGGTGGGTAGGAGGCAATAGATTTGATTAAAAAAAAGTTCCCAAATTTCGTGTCATCCCTGAAACCTTTCGAAAGTAAAGCCATCTGTATGTCCCTGTAGTCTGTCACATTGGCTAGGGGCTGCTATAGTCAGGGACTAGGGGATTTGATAGATATTCCTCTCTAGCCTTTGTGTTATGCTCTGGAGAAAGCAAAACATTCTGTTGTTTTTTTTTTTTTTCCCAAAACAAGGTCCATTTGTTTTGTTTTGTTTTGTTTTAAGCCAGAGTCTCACTCTTTTGCCCTGGGTAAAGTGCCGTGGTGTCAGCCTACTCACAGCAACCTCAAACTGTTGGGCTCAGGGGAGCCACTTGACTCAGCCTCCCGAGTAGCTGAGACTAGAGATGCCTGCCGCAATACCTAGGTAATATTTCTATTTTCAGTAGAGATGGGGTCTGACTCTTGTTCAGGCTGGTCTTGAACGCCTAAGCTCAAGCAATCCATCTGCCTCGGCCTCCCGGAGTGCTAGGATTATGGGCCCACATGCTGCTTTTTTTTTTTTTGTTAATCTCAGTGTCTCTAGGAAATCCTTCTCTACCCAGAGACTAAATCTCAGAAGGCCATGTGGCCTGGACTGTTCTGGCCCAGTGTAGCCAACAGGGCATTCTGGGATTTGCTCTTTACCAGCTGTGCCAGACATGGACTGCGAATACATTGTGGAGTAACAATTTTAAATAGAACTTAGAAAGACTTTGAAACAAGTCTACAAAAATTTATAACATGTAAAAACCTATACATGGTCAAAATCTGAATTGGTGATCAAATTATCTCCAAATACCCCTGTAAATATGGTCTTAGGCATCTCTGAAAGCCACACCTTAGAAGCCTCTGTCCTTAGCTCGGTTATTTCCTCTTCCCCTTTCCACCTGCAACTCTTTCTAGAAGTGTTTCTAGATTCAAATGTGAGTCTTCTAAACTTAGATACTACATGTCACATATGTGGCCCCTGAGACAAGTAGCTTCAATAGTACGTGAGGTTTTCTCCTTTTAAAGGAATTTTGCATTGTCAAAGTTGGATCAAACTTTCGACCCTGGAATCTGAGCTAGAGGGCAGATGGGAGCCAGCTCAGTCCCCGGGAGCTTATGAAAACCAGGTTCTTCCTAGGATTATTCTGCGGAGGTAGAGCATCAAAGAGGAAGCTAACTGGACTCCTGAACAAATGAATGCAATATGAGGGGACCTCGGTCAGCATTTGGTGCTCATTAGTGGGCATTCGGTAGCTGCTTTGTCATTTTTCTTGTTTGTCATAAAAAATAAATAGAGTTTAATAGATGATCTAACCTAGCAGGTTTTGGCAACAAAGTAGACTGTGTCCCATTATGATCTTGATGTGTATAATTTAAAGTAAGATGGAACATAAAACCATTCCCAGCACACATAGGGGAGTGAGTGACATAGATTTAGTCCCTGATTGTGCAGAAATGAAAACCAGCGCTGTCTTGGATGGTGCATTAAATCATGTATTCTGTTTTATGGAGTTTGGGCTGTAAACAGCATATTTCAGGATAATTAACCCTGTCATTTTTGACTTAAAAGTTTGTTTTTAAAAATAGGAGTGTTTTATGTAGAAGGCAGAAGCTTAAGTGCCTTAATAGATTGCATGAAGGCCAAAAGAAATGCAAAGGGCAGTTCCTGTTAACTCACAGGTCAAAATTACCATCAGTTAGCAAGAATTAAGACATGCCCAGCAAACCCAGGGGAAATTCTGTGCTTGATGGGAAAGATCTGGGATTCTGACCAGGGCCTCTCGCCCATGTAGGCAGGGCTGTGAGTGACCGGCGGGGCTGACACAGTTATGCCTTCAACATGACACATTGGATAATCATCTCCTTTTCCACAAAGCTGCATCAGGAATGGATTAACCTCTGCAGCAATACGGGGGACTCTTATCAGAGGACTGCTCAGATTTTCTGCCTGGTGGGTGAAGCGTCCTGCTTGTAGTCACTGCCAAGGGATTTTCCCTGAGATGTATTTCTTGATTCAGTCTCAGATTTGTAGCCTACCTACATTTCAAGAACATGTTCTTTGTTCTTGAAATAGAGAAATAGTTTCTATGCAAATTAAAGAAGCCAGTTGCATTCTGCAATATCCTAAGTTTCAGAAGAAATTCTCATTCAGAGATCAGGTATCAGAAAACATTTCTGCCTCTGTTTTCTCCCCGTTTCCTCTCCTCATGGATGGAAAGCATCTTCTTTCTCCTATGTCTTAAAAAACATCCAGGTAAATGTTCTCAAATACACCCTAATGCTGTTTTTTATACACTTCTCCAATATTTTACAAGAAGAGGGGAGTTTAGCTGGCCCCATTTCATCTGTCAGATCAAAAGATCTGATGTGCTGAATTCCACCAACATGGTGGAAAACTTGAAAATGGGTCACCATCATCCTTCTCTTGGGGACTTGGTTGGAAAATTTCTAATGGGACATTCCTTTCAGATTTCCATGATTCTACCCCAATTACTTTTCTACATCATAATACCAGTTATTCCATCATTCAAGTCCAAGCATGCATAAAATTTATTTCATCTGATATTTATGAATATGAGTAGTATTTACTGTCTTATAAATGGTCTCTTGTGAAATGGAGAGTTTTTCTTGGGAGTTTAGCAATCCAGCAAGAAAAATCAATATTTACTGAGAAAAAGGCATACATACAAATACTAACCGAATAGCTACAGTCACTCTTCCAAGAGAAAACTCATAGAGGAAAAAAAATAGTAGAGTTCATTCAGGGCCACCATCCCAATTACCCAGGCAACCAGAAGCATTTTTCCAACCTATTCTTTGGGTAAATCAGGAGAATTTCAATGTCCCCTCTGAGCCATCCATGAAGGTGGGCTTCACTCAGTCATTCCATGTCTTCAAAATTTTAAATAAAATTTCCTTGGCAAAAAAGATGAACTGGCCTACAATTTCAGAAAAGCAGATTTTATTCTTCCCATACAATCTTAGCACACTCCTGGTACATAGAGATTATTCTACGAGTGTGGTAACTGTGAACTCAGGTGTAATAATTGGACCAAGGTTTCACTACCTTCCACTCAGGGCAAAGGCCCCATCTTTCTACTACATTAGGGAAAGTGCTAAATAGTTGTACATACTAAAGACTATCAACTTAAGGTCAGAGCTTCAAAATAATGATACTTAAAATCAGTGAAATGTTTAGGAAACATTCAGCATATTACTCAGAGATTTTTAATTTCATAATGTCAATTATCAAGAACTTGATACTTTTATTTTAATTCTACAATAGTCAGACTAGAAACTGGTTTGTAAAGACTTGGGGGAAAATGAAAGGGTACCTAAGATTAGAGAGTTAATCTTTCTTCACTGTTAACCAGTGCTAACTGCTGTGTATCCTTCTGAAGATTCTTATGCATGGGGCCACATGTGTTGAATGTATGTGAGTAAAAGCTTTTTATTTTGTTTTTATTTTGCACAAGTTGAATCATTTACATATAAATGTTCTATACCTCGCTTATTTCTTTCAACAATATACCTTCCATGGCCTTTTGTTCCAGAATACAGTTGTCCCGCAGTATCTACAGGGTAGAGAAGAAAAGTGAGGAGTGGTGGGGGTAGGGGTGAGGTTGGCTTCAGGACTCTCTTCAGATACCAAAATCTATGGATGCTTTATATAAAATGGTATAGTATTTAAATATAACCTACATACATCCTCCCATATACCTCAAATCCTCCAATACACCTCAAATCATCTCCAGATTACTTACAATACCTAATACAAATTAAACTGCTATGTAAATAGCTATTATACTTTCTTGTCTTTATTTGTTCTACTTTTTATTACTGTAATGTTATCTTTTATTGTCTTTTTTTTTCTTCGGGTAGCCTGTAGTCCATCATACCAAAATTTTTCTTGATTTTACCTTTCATATTTGGTTTTATTTATAATACTTTCAACTGATTTAATTTACATGCAGTGAACTTTGCATCTCCAGAGTGTGCAATTTGATGGCTTTTGCCATATACATCTAAGCCCACAAAGCATCACCACGGTCAGGACAATGAACACATTCATACACTTGGTTTTGCCCTCTGGTAATCCTCCTTCCCCACTCCGCTGCTCCTGTTATTTCTCTCACTATATATTAATATGATTTTCTTATGAAATCATGCAGAATGTAGTCTTTATAGCCCAGCTTCTTCATTCAGCATTCTTATCTGATGTGTATTTATGTATTCAACTGATGATGGATATTTTGGTTGTTTCCATTCTCATGAACGTTTGTTAGAAGTTGCATGGCCGTGCACTTTCATTTTTCTTAGATAAGTTCCTGGGAGCAGGATGGTTGGATGACATGGTAGATCTGTTGGTATTTTTAAAAAACTCCAAACTGATTTCCTAGGTGGTTATGCCACCTTATCAACAGCAGTGTATGAGAAGGGTCCATGTTCTGTATGTCCTTGCACACTTGGTATGGTTACTCTTTTAAATTTTAACCATTCTTACAGGTGCTCATCTCACTCACTGTGGTGGTTAGTTGTATTTCACTAGTGAGTCATAGTTTTCAGCCTCCTTTCATATACTTCTTTGCAACCCATTCATCTTCGGGTAGTTTTTATTTAAATATGTTGTCCATTTACTTATGAGTCTGTTTCTTTTCTTATTGAGTTTTGAGAGCCTTATGTTTTGGCTACAAGTCTTTTAGTTGTAAATATTTTCTACAAATGTGTAGCTTGTCTTTTCATTCTCTCAACCATGTCTTTCAAAGAGAAGCTTTGTACTATTGATAAAAATCAATTTATTATTTTTTCTTTCATGATCATGATTTTGTTGTTGTGTCTAAGAAATCTTTGCATACACAAGAATGAAGATTTTCTTCTATATTTTATTCTGAATTTTATTCTCAAATTTATTATAAATTTTATAATTTATAATAATACATTCCTGTTTTTGTTTAAATTTCTCTATGATGCATGGTGTGGATTAGAGCTCATACTTACCTTTCAGACATCTAATTGATATGATGCTATTTATTTGAAGATTATTCTTTCTCTGGTAAACTACCTTTGCACCATTCTCAAATACCAGTTGTCACAGGTGTGTGTAGCAGTCTCTTGATTTCCTGGGCTGTTACATTGACCTATTCCTATTTGTCTATCTTGATAACATGCTGCATTGTATTAATTGCTTAGCTTTACAATACGTCTTGAAGTCAACTAGTAGTCCTCCAACTTTCTTTATTTTGCAAAATTTTTAACTGTCCAAGGTCCATTGCCTTTCCATATGTATTTTAGAACAAGTTTGTCAGTTTCTAGGAAAAAATTCTTTGGATATTTTGCTTTGAATTGCATTGAATCTACATATCAGTTGGTGGAAATCTTAGCAATATTGTGGTTCTTGCACCATGAACAAAGAACACCTTTCCATTTACTTAGATCTCTTTCATTTCTCACAGATTTATTTTGTAGATTTCAGGATCATGTTTTTCAGGTCTTTTTCCAGATGTATCACTAAGTGTTTTGTATTTTTGTATTATATAAATGTATTTTTAAATTTTACTGTTCTACTGTTCTATTTGTCCATAGAAATACAATTGATTTTTGTGTACTAAGTTTGTGTTTTTAAACCTTGCCAACCTCATTTGTTAGATCAAATAGACTTTGTATAAGTTTCACCGCATGTTCTCCATGGGTACTCAAGTTGCCAGCAAATACCATTTTTATCTTTTTATCTGGATACTTCTGCTTTTTCTTGCTTTACTTGACTGGCTAGCACTTCCAGTTCAAGGTTGAAATGATGAGAGCAGAAATCTTTGTCTTCTTTCTGACCTTAGGAGAATGTTTTTCCCTCCCTTAACTCAGTTTTCACCATTAAGTATGAGGCAGTGGTAGGTTTTTCACAGATGCTGGGCTGTTCGTGAATCCTTGATAGTTTTTTGCCAGAAATCCATGTTGGATTTTGTCAAATGCCTTTTCTGTGTCTCTTGAAATGATTACATTTTGTTTTTCTCTTTTATAAGGTGTTGATGTGATGAATTACATTGAATGATTTTTGAGTATTAAACCAACCTTGCATTTTGAAACACACCTACTATAATGTATTATACATTTTGTATATTGTTGGATTTAATTTGCTAAAATAACATTTGGGATACTTGTATGCATGCTTGTGGGTGACGTTGGTCTGTAGTTTTCTACTGCTGTCTCCACAAAGGTCTGGATGTCAGCCCAGCAGTATGTTGTGTGTGTCTGTCAGTGGGGACATGGGAGCTTTCTTCCTTAGTGTGTTTGAGTTCCAGTGGAGAGGTTGCCCCTTGTAACTGCAATTCTTATATTCTTTACATTTCTTTTTACTTCTTACTAGCCATACTTTATTACTTAATGCCCCCAAATGGTTAATAACTCTTAATTTTAAATATTAATTTTCAATTATATTGCACAATAATTAGAGAATTTATCTGTGCCATATCAACTTTTAAAATTTTGCTGGCTTTTTATGAAGGAGAAATGCTAGCCTGGAATAACTTTCTGCTCCTTTAGAAAGAGCAACTCAAGTTTTTCTTTGCAATAGGGACTAAAAGATAGGATATTATGCCGAGGACGATTCTGCAAAGGGCCAGAGAGTAACGATTTTTGGCTTGTGAACCTTACGGTCTGTTTTAGAACTACTCAACTCTGCCACTATAGCACAAAAGCAGACAGATTCAATAGGCAGCAAATAGGTGTGGCCATATTTTAATAAAACTCTATTTACCAAAAACAAAACAAAACAAAACAAAAAAAACCTAACTAAAAAACAAAGACCAGCTTGCTGATCTTTGCTTCGAAAAGACAACTATGAATACGTTTCAGGATCTTAAGGAGGAAGAGAAGAAAGATCAAGTGTTTCGTTTTTATTTTTTTGTATCTTGTTTATCTACCAGACACATTTTTTTTTTTTTTGGTCTCTTTTGAAAGGGCAAAGAATTTGGTAGGGTGGGCGGCACCTGTGGCTCATCCAGTAGGGTGCTGGCCCCATATACCGAAGGTGGCGGGTTCAAACCCAGCCTCGACTGAACTGCAAAACAGAAAAATAGCTGGGTGTTGTGGCGGGCACCTGTAGTCCCAGCTACTCGGGAGGCTGAGGCAAGAGAATCGCCTAAGCCTGGGAGTTGGAGGTTGCTGTAAGCTGTGTGATGCCACGGCACTCTACCAAGAGTGATAAAGTGAGATTCTGTCTCTACAAAAAAAAAAAAGAGAGAGAGAGACAAAAAGCAAACAAAACACTTTTGGGTGGCACTTACAGAGACAGGTGTCCAGGCTCGGAGGAGGCAGGCTTCATCGTCCCCTTCCATTCTCCTGCAGCTGAGCGCCTCTCAGGTGCCGCTGGAAGGACCCAAGTAATGAGGAGACACTTAGAAGCTGAGTTAGTACAGTGACAAAAGCACAAACCTGGCTTTGAATCCCCACTCTAAACCACATAAACCTTGTGTAAGCTACACACCTCTCGAGTGCAAATATCAAATATAATAATGCCATCTTTGTGTGATTATTTTAAAAATAAGATAAGCAAATGAGATAAAATCCTCCATTGATAATAAGAACTTAAATATTCTTTTACCCACCTTTCCGGCACACATGCACATATACGCAACGCTTGCCCTTCTCTCTCTCTGGTTTTTTTTGGCCTGGATTTTTTTTAGAGAGCATCTACTTGCCCTTTTACCAATTGTTTCTGATGAGTTGTTCTCTCAGTCCCACCTCACAGGAGAGCAGCATTTGTCCCCAGATTATTCCTTTAGTTCCTTTGCCTGAAGCAAGTATCTAAAAGGCCCATCGCAATTTTATTTTTAAGATATTTACTACTGGCCCAAGATGAGAATAACATGACTTAAAAAACATGAAGAAAATTTTCAATCTCCGTAAATCTTACAAGTGACAGAATAACATTGTCTTTATTTATTCATTTATTTTTTGAGATAGTCTCAAACTGTTGCCCTGGGTAGAGTACTGTGGCATCATAGCTCACAGTAACCTCTAACTCGAGCTCAAGAGATCCTCTTGCCTTGGTTTTTCTATTTTTAGTAGAGACAGCGTCTTGCTTTTTTTCTCAGTTTTTTTTTTTTTTTTTTGTGGCCTTTGGCCGGGGCTGGGTTTGAACTCGCCACCTCCAGCATATGGGGCCGGAGCCCTACTCCTTTGAGCCACAGGCACTGCCCAGACAGGGTCTTGCTTTTGCTCAGGCTTGTCTTGAACTCATGAGCTCAAGCAATCCACTCACCTGAGCCTCCCAGAGTGCTAGGATCACAGGCAAGAACCACCATGCCCAGCCTAAAATTGTCTTTTGTAAACGTTTGAACTTAAATGGAGTAAACTTTATTTTCTTCTCTAATTTTAAAACTATTATTTATATCCATATGATTCTTTCCTTAATATGTTATATATATTCCAATCCTGGATATGAAGCTTTGGGTTATCCTGGGTTAGATCTCTCTGTGTGTATGAAAGAACATGTGAGTGTGTTTGTGTACATGTTGTATTATATTAAATAATAGTTTACATACATACGATTTTTTGTAAACTTATATGATAGTAAGTTATAGCTTAACATTTTACTCCTGAACACTTCAGCATGTAACTATTAAAAAAATACTCGTATTCTCCTAGGTAACCAAAACAGAGATCATTCTTAACAAACTTAACTTACGTTAATCCATGCAGTTAATATTCAAACTTCCTCAATTATACCCCACATATCTTCAATCCCTTTTATTTATTTTTTTCCAGATTGGGAAGGGATAGTGTCTAATAGCTCATATTTTTCATCAGGGTGACAGGCCACAGCAGCACGTGCTTATTATGACCACAGTTAAGAGCTATTCAGTATCTGGCTTGAGCCCGGTGGATTGGAATTATGTGGTCCTAGTTCTTTTTGGCAAAACGTAACTTAATTGCTGGAGCGCAGGTAAGCCTCTGGCTCCCACCAACTCCCCTTTGAGAGATATTGGTTAGGCTCTGTCGATGTGTCTGTAATTCCAAGTACCCAGCACTTTCCTGGGCTCACCTTTTATTAATGGGCTGTCACATCGTTTTGGTAAAAACATAAAGGTGAGGTTTTTAAAGAATAATTGAGACACAAGAGGCCTCCTTAGAGGCTGGGGAGGAACCTTGGCTTGCTTCTTGGAGGTCTCCAATTGTCACATTTCTCAACCTATAGAAAGAGGCACAGAGAACAGAGACTTCCGAGAAAAATAGCGACAAAGATTTCTTTTCCATTCTGTTTCATCTGCGATTCATGGCAAGCAAACTGAGTAATCACTGACATCAGTGGGGCTCAAAAAGGCAATTGAGCTGCCCCCGACTCTGATTTCCTCTGGGAGGCTTCTGGAGGGTGAAGGTCACCATGGAAACAATAACTGAAGGCTCACTCTGCCGTGTGGCCTGTGACCATTTACCCTCCACTATGGGTAATTTGCCAAGGTAAACCCTTCTAGATGAATGAGGTTGCTCCCTAGTCACTTTCCCTACAGCTTAGGCCAAAAAAGTCATCTTAGCACAGGTGAGGTGGGGGACCCCAGAGGAAGAAGTGGCTTGCCGGTCTGAGCCCAGGAATGATCTGCTGTCATTAGATCTCACAGGTTTGATATGCTACCAGCAGGTTTCATGGCTATAAGCCAAATGCAGCCCTGTCTTCTGCTCACTTCTCATCGTCAGCCCTACGCCTTTCCACAGCTTCCCTGGCTCTGAGTCACAGGGAGATATTACAGTAAGGGGTCTTCAGCTTTGCTTGCTTCTGTTTGCTCCCTAATCTCAGCCTGCCAATTTCTGTATTTTCCCCCAAAAGAAAATCCTATCATGTCACTATCCGAAATAGCTCAGCCTGACCAAGTGTCTACAGTGAAATTAGTGTGTGGTATCAAAGGAAAATCAGAGTGATAATAATTAAAGTGATAAAATAATTAATAATAATTAAAGTGACAAAACCAAATTTTACTCAGTAAGTATTTGTTAAATAATTAAAGTGATAAAATAATAAAGGGATTAAAAAATGTTTATTCAGCAACTATTTATTGCAACAGAGGAAAAGAGACCTCAGTATCTGGGCTTAATTCCAAATATAACAAGTAAAATCAGGGATTTATCCACTGATTATCCAAGGGGCAGATTGGATGGATGGAGAATCACTAGAACGTCAGGCTTAGAGGGGGATTCGGGTTAAGTGGATGTAATGGGATTCTTGCTGAAGGCAGGCCAGGGTGGGCACATTCTCTCTAAGCTGACTTATCAGGACTCTTGCCAAAATGGGGGCAGGGAGGATGGACAAAGACGGGCACCTAAGCCCAATGTCAAAGCCTCATTGAGACGAAAGCTTACAGGAGCCTGACCGATGTGTGGTCAGGAGAGGCTTGGTCAAAGTCCACCAGGCACCGTGCTTGCCAAACAGGGTCCTTTAGTTGGGGTATACTGGAGGTGTCTGTACAAAGGACATAGAGGCCAGGCGTGGTGGCCGTCTGCTGAGTGCTCATGCTCGAGCAAGGGCCTGGTTCTCATTGCATGGCTCAGGGTAACACAAAGCAGAAAGAAAATGTGCTGTGACTTTCATGGTTTTGGACTTCACATTCGTATTCCTTTTAGAACCAAACCAAGAGAGCAGACAACCTAACTCTTCCATGATACAGCCAGGGCTGCTGGGCTGCAAGAGATGGAAACCCCCAGAACAGCCCAAGTGGTTGAGGCTGAAAGGGGCTCTCAGGGACCTGAACCCTAGAAACTCTGAGAGGTCCAGTTTGCTGTTTACTGCTGGCTATCACATTATTTATCTCAGGATTTGGGCCACCACATCACCAGAATTACATCGTCTATCTGTGGTGGGGTATTCAGGAATAAGCCATGAGTGTCGTTTCCCAGAGCTTCAGGTTCATAAGAAGTGGACAATTATTGATTCTCCTCAAAATCAAAGGAAAGTCCCAGAATTAAGGAAGCCAAGGTAGGTAGATTGCTTGAGTGCAGGGGTTTAAAACCAGCCTGAACAAAAGTGAGACCCTGTCTCTCTTAAAAAGTATGGAAACTATCTGGGTAGGCACCTGTAGTCTCAGCTCTCAGGAGACTGAGGCAGGAGGATCTCTTGATCCCAGGACTTTGAGGTTTCTGTGAGCTGTGATGCCACAGCACTCTAGCCTCACAACAAAGGGACACCCTGTTTAAAAAAAAAACAAACTGTGGAGTCTGATTAGCTTGACTTGTTCAACACCCACTCCTGAACAAAGGGACATGGTGGGAGAGAGTACCAGGGTGCGGGCAGGGGCAGGGGATGCTCTAACTGCTCTCCAGAGTCTCCAAAGTCACCCTCCAGTCCTGCATGTGGAAGAGTTGTGGGGGAGTGGAAAGCAGAAATGAAGGGCTTCCTCCAGAGGGAAACTAACATAGGGCAGAGCAAACAGGTGCTGGGTGAGTAAGTCAGCAGATAGCTAGTAGAGAGTAATAAAATATATCACAGGAGGCGCCTGTAGCTCAGTGGGGAGGGCACCGGCCACATACATGAGGCTGGTGTGTTCGAACCCGGCCCAGGCCAGCTGAAACCACAATGACAACTGCAGCAAAAAAAAGTAGCTGGGTGTTGTGAAGGGTACCTATAGTCTCAGCTTCTTGGGAAGCTGAGGCAAGAGAATTGCTTAAGCCCAAGAATTTGAGGTTGCTGTGAGCTGTGACACCATAGCAGTCTACCCAGGGCAACAGCTTAAGACTCTGTCTCAAAAAAAATAATAAAAAAAAAGGAAGGAAGGAAGGAAGGAAGGAAGGAAGGAAGGAAGGAAGGAAGGAAGGAAGGAAGGAAGGAAGGAAGGAAGGAAGGAAGGAAAGAAAGAAAGAAAGAAAGAAAGAAAGAAAGAAAGAAAGAAAGAAAGGAAACATATCATAGAAAGAGGAATTATATCCT
>CAUYON010123152.1:0-45435 GCA_963573935.1 Arctocebus calabarensis | reverse complement strand
AGATGGTGGAGGAAGCAAAGGGTGGGATTTTTTTTTTTTTATTAAATCATAGCTGTGTACATTAATGCACTCATGGGGTACAATGTGCTGGTTTTATATACAATTTGAAATGTTTTCATCAAACTGGTTAACATAGCCTTCACAACATTTTCTTAGTTATTATGTTAAGACATTTATATTCTACATTTGACATGTACGCTTGTAAGACACACCGTAGGTGTGGTCCCACCGATTACCCTCCCTCCACACTTCCTTCCCCTCTCCTCCCCCTCCCTTCCCTTTCCTCTTTTCCCCTTTTCTTGGGTTATAGTTGGTTATAGCTTTCACATGAAAGCTATAAATTGGTTTCATAGTAGGGCTAAGTACATCAGATACTTTTTTGTCCATTCTTGAGATACTTTGCTAAGAAGAATATGTTCCAGCTCTATCCATGTAAACGTGAAAGAGGTAAAGCCTCCATCTTTCTTTAAGGCTGAGTAATATTCCATGGTGTCCATATACCACAATTTATTAATCCATCCATGGGTCGATGGGAACTTGAGCTTCTTCCATGACTTATTTTAAAGGACTTAGGGAAGTTTTCTAGAAAAGAAACATTTATCTCCCATCCCTGCTTTTCCTTTCAATTAAAAGATCATCACTAACATAATAGTCCCAGCCTCTCTGTCCCCTCATTTCCTCTTCCCCTATGCCATATGAAGTGATTTATCTTATTGGTAGCATTGGGAAGAACAAACTCAAAAGTGTTTGACCTACACGAGCCTTCTTTGTCTCAGGAACACATGACATGCACTGCCATGTGGCCAACCCCATGGGAAAGTTCAGTTCTCTCTCTGGGAGACCTGAAGGGTCTCAGTGCTGGTGACAACTGGGCAGAGCTGTCTATCCCACCCTGGAGACCAGTATTAGGACCATAATATGCAAATACTTGCTTCCTTCACCAGTATCCATATGATAGGTAAAGAGGGAGCTCTTTTGATATATTTTCTGCTAATTTTTCTGTCTTAATATTTAACAGATAAAGATAATTGTGCTTAAATGTGAAGTGCTATTACGAAGCACTTGATTCCAGCCAAGATGAAAGCAAAAGCACCATGCACATGCTTTGTCATCCACAACTGCATGGAGCTACTTGAGGGCACGGATGGGATGTCTTCCTGCCACAGTCCCCTCAGTACCTACATGACCCACAATTAGACAAGGCTTAATTAATGAGGAATGAAATCTCTTCTAACTTCTGCAAACTTCTTGTATTCTCTGCTTTATTAACTGCTTACATAGCTAGATAAGGTAGAAAGAATGAAGCTCTAATACATTCAATACAAAAAAGCGTAATAGCCAATATATAAGAGGAGCTCCTACAAGTCAAAAAGAGAAAAAAAAAAGACAAATATTAGAAAGAAAATGAGTAAAGAATGTAGGTCAAGCATTTCACATAAAAAGGAATAAAATGACAATTAACAGATAAATGATACCCAGCTTCATTCACATCAGAGAATGCAAATCAAACCACTGTAACACTATTGTTCACAAAGATAAACAAGATTGATGACATCTAATGCTGGTGAGGATTAAGGGAAACAGACGACATCTATTGCACTTTTGACCAGGGCATGAATTCAGGAAGCCTTTTTTGGAAGGTAATTTGTTACATTCCAGGACCAGAATATTAACTGTGCATATTCTTTGTCCAAGCAATTCTATGCCTAAAAATGTATTCTTAAAAAATACTCATGTATAATCTTATTCACACATGAACAGTAATGTTCTTTTCTAACCTTAGTGTTGGTTACTAGGAGTTGTTTAAACAAACTATGGTAAAACTACATTACGGAGCACTCCAGGATGGGGTCTCTCAACCTCACATGGACATTTCAGTCTGAACCTTGACATGTGAACTGTACAATTCTTTTTTTTTTTTTTTTTTTTTTTGAGACAGTGTCTCACTACATTGCCCTTGATAGAATGCCGTGGCATCACAGCTCACAGAAACCTCAAACTCTTGGGCTTAAGTGATTCTCTTGCCTCAGCCTCCCAAGTAGCAGGGACCACAGGCACCCACCACAACACCCGGCCATTTTTGGTTGCAGTTATCATTGCTGTTTAGCAGGCTCTGGCCACTATCGAACCTACCACCCTCCCGGTGTATGTGGCTGGCGCCACAACCATTGTTCTATGGGAGCTGAGCCAAGAACTAGATAATTTTTTACTATAGGAATTTGCCTTGTGCATTGCGGGATGCTTGGCAGCATCTCTGTCCTCTGTCCTCCCTGGCATCTCCCTCTATCACAGTTGTCACAACCAAACATGTTTGCAGAAATTGGCAAATGTCCCCTGTGAGGCAGGTGCATAATCATGCCCATTTAACAACTACTTATCTACAGATGAGCAGGGGAAAATGATTTGTAAATATCTGAATGTTTTAAATAATAGTGTTCCAAATCATATATTCTCACACAAGTGGAAAGATTGTGTTACAGAAAAATAGAGTATGTAACTAATGTGCTGAAAAGATATACATGATTATGAACATACATGGCAGGATGATTAAGTTCAAGAACTCCTCCTAGAAAAAGTGGTACCTACCTCATTGCTGAATTTCACTTCTGTCATCTGTGATGTACTTCTGTCACCTTTGTGTCACCCCTTGGCCATGTGGTGACCATAGTGATATTCAGCAATGAAGTATGTAGCACTTTTTTCTCGGAGGAGTTTGTGAACTTAATTCTCCAACATATCTCTACTTATAAATGGGGCAAACATGAGAAGAGTATGTGAAGGCTACACATTAAAATAGGTCACCAGGGTTTCCTCTGAGTCGGGAAGGAGAGATTAGGAGCTTTTCCGAAAATTTTAGGTTTTAATGTATCACTTATATTATCTAGGAAGTTAGGAATTGCTTTCCACTACAAGTAACAAAGCATTGAAAATAATGATTTGAACACTTACTGATGTAGGCCATCTAGAGCTGGAAAGGAAAGACCACTGTGTTTTCCAAGATCAGGGTCCTAGTTTTGATTTCAAGTAGACTCATTATGCACACCAGCACATCACTTTGTGCCCTCAAGATAGCTGCCAGTCAAGTCTTCCTTTCAGGAGGAAGAACACACAGACAACAGGGGCATCACCTCTTACATCTTTTTCATATTTGTGGATGCAACATCCACTCTCTTTGCACTCTTTAAGGACACAATATGTCCCCATTACCTGTGGTCACTTTGCTGTGCACCAGACCTTTTGAACATTCTTCTCCCTATCTAACAGTAATGATGGGTACGTACACCCTATGACCAATATCTCTCCAACTCCCACCCCCACCACCAACCACCAGGCTCTGGTAAAATCACTGCACTGCTCTCTACCTCTATGATATCAAGAATCTCGGTCACACTTTAGTCACAAAAATCACCACCAAATCTTGCCTTTTACAAGCATTGCTTTGTATTTTCACTTCCGTCACCTGCACATGTGAACTATGTTGCAAATTTCTCTACAGCTCTTCTCACATTTCATCTCTGCCTCCATGTCACTGTGTGAAACCTTGCTGATTAATTTCTGACACCTAGTTGTCTGATAGCATGACACAATGCTACCCCATTTTCTAGGCTAGCAAACTGAAATACAGAAGAGTAAAGGACCTTGGCCAAGGTCACATGCCTTGTAAGTTTCAGAGGTGCTGTATAGAACTCAGTCTCTCTGGCTTCAAGGCCACATTATTTTCACAATATCACGCTGTCTCTCAAGCATCAGGAAAAATCTCCTTATGCTCCTGGAAGGTGAGCAACTGCCTGCATTTCTCAGCAGCCTGCATCCTCAGTTGCTTCCTCATTGCTAACAGCCAAGAGCTTTACTGAGATCCCTGCTGGAGGTGGTAGTAAAGGCAAATGCCAGTAAATGGCATCAGGTCAGGATGCCATTTACTGGGCAGCAGAGTTGGGAGAGAAAAGCCCCAGTGTCTGTGACTTCTGTGCTTTAATATTCACTTAACTTTGTAGAGAGTAATTATATTCCACTCATTCTTCGCCAGCTGGTATTTACTTCATCCTCCATCAGGCATCAACAGAGCATGGGACTACAAGACAGAAATATTACTCTGGCGAGCATAAATATTTCATTTTTTCACACCACAAATGTGTTGATGATTTATTAATTAGCCTAAAGGCTGCTGCCTCTGCAGAGCTGAAAACGAGGCCTTTCTGCTCTAAGAATTGGGCCTGTCTGGGGCACGGTGCCCGTGAGTGATACTCAGACGGCAGCACCAGCCCAACTTTGGGAAACAGCCTGTGGAATGCAGCTTTCAAAATTTGCAGACCCTGTCTTGGCTTTTGACTGCTCATAGGAAACCTGCAGAGACCTTCTCTAGCCACAAAAAAACATTTTGTCTCTGCCTTTCCAGAAAAACATAGCTGGGACCAGAGCCAACTGGTCTACCTGGCAAGTGACTGCTGAGACAAGGCTGCTGGTCTGTCAAGGGGTCAGTGTCTGCCTTTGACCTAGAAACTGAGGCTGCATGACTCATCTGGGAGTTGGATATTCAGGAGATCCAGGGAGCTTCAGTTTAAACTTCAGCCACAAATATCAGGTCAGTGGCAGGACCCAGGGTCTTCTCTTTCATAATTTCCCAAACACTGCCTGGGAGAGGAATAATTGTCCCAAACGCTCATGCAACAGAGGTCTACGCTTTCTGAGACCTACACAACCAACTGAGCAATCCCTTGAGATCACTGAAAGGACCCTCAACTGGGTTCTGAATAAGTTGTAAGTTGTTAAAATGAAGACTAAAAATGGAAGCCAAATACCAACTTTTATTTAATGAAGCTAAATCATTTCTCTATTAGACAGGCCTATCAACTCCAGGTGCTGTCCTAATAATATGTACCCAGGGCCTGTCTTCTCAATCCCTCACCTTTTCCCCAAGGAGTGTGTTGTTTTCTCTGTTTAAAAAGTTACAAAAATAAATCTTAAAGTTACTTTTTTTGTAAAAAAAAAAAAAAGAAGCTAAATCAGAGAACATAGTTTTATCAAGTCCAAATGGTCTGCAAACTCCTGACTTTTGTCTAGTGCAGTTGTTCTCAAAGCGGGGATGGTATGTAATTCTGTACCCAAAGGACATTTTGGCAATGTGTAGGGACATACGGGGTTATCATGAGTGTGGGATTGCTATGGGCATCCAATGGTTAGAGCCCTGGGATGCTGCGTATCTTAAAATGTGCAGAAGAGCTGGTCCCACCCCACCCCACCATTGAATTGTCTGGTGCAAAATGTCAATAGTGCCAAGGTTGAGAAACCCTTGTCTGCATCCACAGGCAGCACATTGGAAGTAAAGGTAAGTCAGAGTCCTTTAAACAGATTGCTGCCTCCACTGGTCCTCGAGGAGAAGAGAAGGATGAGAACTCACATCTCATGCTCAGAGCCTTGGCTAGATTCACACTATATGATCGACAAATGGGGCTCAATTGTTGTTGCCCTCCATCTAGGTAATTTGAGTCATCTTAATAAGAAGACATAATGGGGTAGGGGGAGGGGGCTAGGAGTTTTCCTGGGGAAAATCGCCTCAAAGACAACAGCAGTGAGGCAAAGGTCTTCTTTTATAGCACTCCCATTCTCAGCCTCCAGTCAGCTATGCCAATGAACCTCAAACAGGATCAGTGTAACAATCAGGGCCACACCATACCCATCATATCTCAATTCCCACATGCTTCCCCTTTGCTGCCAGCCTCAGACCTTGGGCTTTCTAACTTGGCTGTCTTCCTGAAATCCATTGACTTATACTAAACTATACCCTGGACCCCAACTTTTGAGGATCCTATTCTGTTCTCCTTTGGAAGTTCATAATCACTCCTCTGACTCCTGCCGGTATACCTAAACCTACACGCTGGTCCTCATCCCTGGCCCAGGACAGCCTGGTAAAGAGGTGGAAAAACCACACACAGAAGGTTCCTTTTTGAATGCCCCCAGGGAATCTTCTCAGACATCTTTCAAGGTAGGAATCACCATGACTATTTTATCCAGGAGGAAATGGAGGTTCAGAAAGAAGTAGCAGTTCCTGTAACGTACCAGGAGTGCCACAAACACCGGGGCTATGGATAAATTATTAACCATATGAGTCAGCTGATAGTTGCAGAAGGAGAATGAGAAACAAAGTCTACTTCATCTGGGCTCTGGCTTCTCTATACCATGCTTCACCCTGACCCCTGAATACATCTCTGTCTGTGTCCGAGGACTTAGGGCCTTTCCCCAGGAACTTTATAACTCAGATAATTTTAGGTAGGGTATACCCAAGCTTTAGCTCTCTGTTCCTGACTCTGGAGTTTTCCATATTCAATGCAATGAATTTCAGAAATTTCAAAACTTTTGGCATAGGACATTCTCATGACTCTTCTCACCATATGTATCTAGATCAATGAGCTCATTAAATCTGAAATGACCAATTTTGAATCAAAAGTTTATTACATCTCAAACAAGAAGGAGTAAAATTAATCAGAGTATTCACCTCAAACATCAACAGTTTTGACATCTTAACAGTAGCTTCTTTATATGGTATAGAAATGGTTAGCTCTTCCTTGAAAGATGTGGTCCAAAGCCGGAAGAAGTGGTAGTCAGTTGGTGCAGGGTCTGATGTATACTGTGGATAGCCTGGGAGTTTGAAAGTCCAGCTTCTGTAAGTTGAGCAGCATTGTTTGTGTGGCAGTGTTTTCTTGCAAGAGGACTGGCCTATCTCTATTAACCCATCTTGTCTACTTAATCACAAGCATCTTCATCAAGTCATCCAATTGGTTGCAGTAGACCTCAGCTGTAATTGATTAACCAAGTTTCATGAAGGTATAGTGGATAATATCAGCGCTAGAGCACCATTAGCTTTTTTTGAGGAATAATTGTTTTTGGACTATGTTTCAGCACTACATCCTCATTTAGTCCTTGTGCAGAATTCTTGTGATTGTCAACAAGAATCTATCTTTTCATTACATGTAAAAATACAGTGTATAAATGATTCATTTTTATGTTGTGATAGCACAGAAAGGCAAGCTTTCAGACTATTTCTTTTCTGATGCTTGTTTAATTCATGTGGAACCCATCTATCCCGATTCTTTACCATGTCAATTTGTTTTAAATGGTCCAATATTGTGGAATAGTAATGTTAAATCTTGCTGCTAGTTCACGTGTAGGTTGAGATGGACTCATTTCCACTACAGATTCCAGCTCATCATTATCCTCCTTGGTCTTAGGTCACCCACATGGCACATTTTCAAGATTAAAATCATAAGAATGGAACTTCTCACACCATCAATGTACCATGCATTCATTATCTGCATCCTTCCCAAAGATTTTGTTGATATTTTGAGCTGTCTACACTGCATTGGTTCTACTGTAGAAATTGCATTAAAAAATAACATGAATTTTTTACTTATCCATGGTTTCACAGAAATTGCTCTAAAAAACATGTGAAAGATAATCACAAGCCAAAACCTGCCTTTGAAAGAATGAGGATGTACCTTCACAATATAAAGTAAAATAAATGTCAAAGTGAAATGTCAGAGAAATCAGCTGTCAAACTTAGTACTTACTGAAATTGGACATTCCGTACTTAATAAGCTTAACATGTAACTTTACATATCACTTACATATAATTTTAATAATTCAGACATTCAATACATATGCTTGGTAAAACATCACAGTGTATTCTGGGAGAGTTCAGTATAATAGTTAAGAGTAAAAGTTCTGGGGGCACCTGTAGCTCAAGGAGAAGGACACTGGCCCCATATGCTGGAGGTGGTGAGTTCAAACCCAGCCCTAGCCAACAAAAAAAAAAAGAGTAAAAGTTCTGTAGTCAGAGTGTATATAATCAAATCTTACTTCACCCATATATTCATTCTATGACTTAGAGCAATTCTAATAATCTTTCTATAGGCCTTATCTCTTCATCCATAAGTAGCAGTAAATAAATTTTTGTTTATTTTTTAATAAATAAAAATTAACTGGATAAATTGTTATATTCTCTGCCTTGTTGATACTGTCCAGTTAGATGCTGACCATTAATATTGTTCCACATAGAATATGTACTCTATTCATTCTTGATATCAGCAAAAGATACCACTTACTGGATCTTTATCTTAAGACTTTCCCAGCACATTTATCTATTATCTAGTGGAATTAATATGTCACCCTCCAAGTTGCATGCTATTAGAATCCTTTTCAGATGAGGCAGAAACTGAGAGTATGTATGTTTTTCAGGATAGCATAGCTAGCAAGTAGCATAAGAAGGTGAAATCAGGCTGTCTGGCTGGGTGTTTGTCTTTGCTGATCCACTGCAGTATGCAAGATGTGCACACAGGTCACTAAACAGAGAGAAAGAGTAGTTCAAGTGAGAGAGGAAGGTTCTCCAAGCATGCAATGTCTACTGGAGGCCTGATAAATGAAGGCTACAGGGGAAGCAGTCTGGTGGCAGTCCTTTTCACAGTAAAGCAAGAACATCAGAGGAACAGAGGCAGCTTGTTCTCACTGGCTAGAGTGTGGATGGTGAAGACCAGCAAGAAGGAAGAGGGGCTAGTGAGGTATGAGCTGCCCAGGTCACAGGAGACCTGAAATGCTGTGCTGTGAGCATCTGATCATTTGCAGAATTAGGTAGCAGGAGGCCATAGCACACTTATGTCTTAGAGAGGTTTAGCCCAGCCCTTGGGTGGCAAACAAGGCATGAGGAGACATTTCTAGAGTAGAGCCCAACCAAAAACTTTCTGTCATAAGGCCTGAACCAAGATAGTAGCCGTGGGAACAGGCAGCAGTGGAAAGGTAAGAGACACATTTGAGGAGATGTAAACTCCTCAAGTTTGAGTAAGTTAACGAATAAAATGTCTGAATAGGTTAAGGGGGAGTTTCCTGGCCAACCTAGAACTCCATGATAGCAGAGCTTCATGACAACAGCCCAGCTATCACTGGGATCTGGATCCTAGGCACAGGGCAAAGAGTGATGACCTCACTGGTCAGCCTGAGCCATTCTGCATGCATTAGGAAGGCCCCCCACAACCACTGACCCTGCCCTTGTAGCACTCACGATGGAGCTGTGGGCACCAAGGGTCAGAACCCAGATGCTTCATATCAGCCTGAGTATCTGGGAAGGCCTGTGCTGAACTAAACTAAATGAGCAATTCCTAATTCGTATATTAGTGAATAAAGAAAATCTTATAATCAACTTAGGCATTATTCAAAATAATTGATGCCAGTTACCTCCTAAGAAGTAATTCAACCCACTTGATTTAGAGAATCCGGAAACCTTTCATAAAACTCCTATTGACATATGGCCATTTTTCGTTATCATTAGTAAGAATCAGCTAGTCAAGTAGTATTCAAACATGCTTTAAGTTTCAAATACGGAAATAGACAGGCTTCTCAGAGACGGCTGCCCAAGCCTTTATTAATGCAGGCTATGCCAAAGTCACATCCAGAATTCAGCACTGTGAGAGGACAGCGTTCCTGTTTCTTTAGAAGACAAAGCCTGCGAGTCTTAGGGATGGTTACAGGGAATCTGCAGAGATCAGAGTTAACCAAACCATTTCCTGAGTGGAAAGCCATAGAATTTCTGTAGTCCATGGGAATAGCTGAGATTTCAGGCTCTAGAACAATTTGCCTACACCAAATCTATTAATTTGAATATGAATTTGTTCTATGCGACAGAGCCCAGAGCACACTACCCCAAAATATGGCACCTTGACATACAAAGTTTCTTAAGCTGAACAAAATTGAGAAAACCAAAAAAGCAGAAAGAGTTCTCTGATCTTCTTCCCACCCTTCTCCCCTAAAGCAGAATGTGAACAAATTATTTGATTTTCCCCTGAAAACAGGTCATAATACCCCTGCTCCAAAGAGGTTCTTCCTATACCTAGAGGAAAAGAATGCCCTTATCTTTGAAGACGCAGCAACATCGAGAAGAATTTGGACAAATGGGTCTTGCTGAGTTCCATCCAGTTCATTACCCTTTTCTTTCTCCAATCACCCTTTTGTACATTGTCCACTCTTCATTGAACCTAAGCATAAAATGCACAGCTTTCCTTGTTTCTCTGAGTCTTCATTGCTGAAGGCTCCATGCCATGTCAAACTTATATTAAATACATAGGTATGCTCGCTCAATCTCTTGTTATAGGGGACTCAGCCATGAACCTAATGTTGGGGGTTGAGAGTCCTGGTTCACCAAACCCAATCGACCTGGTTCAATTAATCAGCTGAGCTGGAAAGTTCAACCAAGGCATGGGGGTAATTGACAGCAAAAGTGATGGGGAACTGAAGACAAAACTGGAGCAGCAGAGACAGCGTGAATAGAAAGTAAAAGTAACCTGCACAGGGTTCAGTGTAACAAGGAACAATTTTAATTTAAGAACAAAGGGAAAGCTTAAAGCACTTCCTAACAGAGTGGAAAGTGGATCCCTCTAATGAAGGAGGAGAGATGAGAGAGGAGATGCAAAGACAGTGCAGAGGTAAAAATACCCTCTTTCTCTCTTTGTGAAGTTGGTTGCAACTCTTTCATTGGCCTCTCTATGCCTCCTTTCTATTGTTCATTGATTACTGTCTCTTTCTTTTAGTCATGGGTTACCTAGGTTACCTTGTACCCACATTCTTTTCCTTTTTTGGCAAGAACTGTTGAATAGTGATTCTTCCTTTGGGCCCTCCAGACTTCCTGGTTCAGCAGGCCATGTTTTCTTCCCATCCCTCTTGAAGCTCCTTTCTTAGAGTCCCGTCTCACCTGGCAGTGGTTATTACTTTTTTTCCTCTGCAAATGAGGAAACACTGTGCATCAAACTTACAAAATTTCTTATGTGACAGTTTGATTTTAACAGCTATTGAGAATCCTTCTTTTGAAATATTCCTTTAGGTATGTATTTTTCCTATCTAGCCTATTTTTAAGCACTTCAAACAAAAAATGAATTTCAGTGCAATAATCGAAAAAGCGTAGACATTTAGAGGAAGTAAAGTTACAAGTGGCGTAAAATAAAGTGTACAAGAAGTGGTAATGTCTTCCTTGCAATGCGTAGAATAACAATCATCTCAGACCACATCTTTCCCTGGCTTTATGCTGAGCCTTAGGAGACTGAATAAGCAGGAGACAGAGAGTTGAGAAGTTGCCTGGATCACTGAAGCGCCATCCTTGGGGAAGCTGTGAACTGGCATTTGCTCAGAGCATTATATAACACAAAAAGATGAATTGATGAAGGCCTGCACAGTTGAATTAAAAAAAAAAAAAAAAAAGGCAATAGCATTACAAAATAAATAGAACTTTATATTGACCCAACTTCTATAAGGAATATCTTTGAAGCTAAAATTCTGTAGAAGATATCATGAAGGAAACAAAAAGAAAACATTTTATTATCTAAAAGTAAACACTACATGTCAAATAAAAATAAAAAGCTTACAACGAATTAGAAAATATTAATTTGTTAATGCCTGCCATATACAGATTTCAAAGTTGATGTTTATATAGTATGTAGTAACACCAGTGCTGAGTATAACATCAAGTGAAGACAGAGACTTAAACACACTAAGGTATTAACTACACAATTGCATTCTGGGCACTTGAGTCATTAGGCAAATTACTGCAAATAAACAAAAGCCTAATCATTTACATGTTGGGGAGCCTCGGCTGCTTTCTCCAACCCCCAAAGACAGATCAGTAGTCCTTGGACTGTTAGGAACCCAGGCCACAAAGCTCCACCTCCCTTCCTATCCCCCAACACCTCTCCTACCTTGGAAAAAGAAATTTAGGAACTGAGCCTCACAGCAGGAAATGAGGGGCAGATCTAAGGAACCACCTTGGCTCTGCTTACCCCAAACCCCACCCCAGCATTTGTCTGTGGGAAAAAATTATCTTCCATGAAACTGGACCCTGGTTCCAAAAAGGTTGGGAACCATTAGAAGGAACTAGATAACTTAATGAGCACAAATGTTGAAAACGATTAAATGTTCTTTGTTGAATACAATAAAAATTCTTTTAAATTGATCAATGATGTAGATTATAACTAAAAAGACAGACAAAGGGCAGCGCCTGTGGCTCAGTCAGTAAGTATGCCGACCCCACATACCGAGGATGGCGGGTTCAAACCCAGCTCTGGCCGAGCCGCAACAAAAAAATACTCGGTCATTGTGGTGGGTGCCTGTGGTCCCAGCTACTCGGGAGGCTGAGGCAAGAGAATTACCTAAGCCCAGGAGTTGGAGGTTGCTGTGAGCTGTGTGACATCATGGCACTCTACAGAGGGCAATAAAGTGAGACTCTGTTTCTACAGAAAAAAATAAAAGACAAAAATGCCTTAGGCTTGACATAAAAACTGGCAAATTTTCTCTGAAGCCAAAATATTGAAATAAAGTTGTCAATGAGATCACTTGCTTAAAGATTAAAGTAAAAGATACATGATGACAAAGAAGTACTGTAAATGAAGGTCAAACGAAATAACACAACCAAATCAGATCTACAAAAATGTCCAATATTGGAACTATTGTTTAAGAATATAAACTTGAGAGAAACCTTGAAATTATGTTTAAAGAACAAGAAAATAACAAACTACACTTTTTTAAATTATCAAACTAAAGTTCTAGAAATGGTATACAGTGAATAATTAAAATTAGAAAATAGAATGTCTGAGTTTAACAACCAATATACAAAAACTAAGGAAAAGTTAAATAATTACAGCATAAGATCAAATGAAATTGGGCAATGCCTGCGGCTCAAAGGAGTAGAGTGCCGCCCCCATATGTCAGAGGTGGTGGGTTCAAACCCAGCCCCAGCCAAAAAAAAAAAAAAAGATCAAATGAAATTATAAAGAATGAAGAAAAGTAACAACTGTATAGAAAATTGGGGATAATTTTCAATGAACGTACAAAATACAAAGAGCTAACATAAGATCCATTGGTATTTCAGAGGGAATAGAAAAAGAGAATCTATTTGTAAGAATAGCTACAATAGTCAAGAGAATGTGATATTTGCATAAATATAGACAAAATAAAGTCTAAAAATAGGTCTGCAGAAAAATCAACAACTGATTTTGGGTAAAGATACAAGTTCAGTAGAGAAAGAATAAACTTTTCAAAAAAAAATAGAAAGACAGTGAAATAGTTAGATGACCCTATGCAAAAAAATAAAAAGCAATGAGCCATATACTTCATACCTTTTACAATGTACAATAATCAAAAAGATCTTAGACCTAAATTTAAAACATAACACTCTAAAACTTTTAGAAAGAAAACATCAAAATGAATTCTTTGTAATCTTGAGTTAAGATAAAAGTATCTTAGTTACAACACTATAAAGGTTGAATTGTTTCCCTCCAAAAAGCAAATGTTGAAGTCCTAATCCCTAGTGCCTCAGAAAGTGATCTGATTTGGAAATAGGATCCTTTCATAGATAATAAAGTTAAAATAAGTTCATTCGTGTGGAACCTAATACAATATCATGAGTATCTTTATATCACATACAAAGGGGAAATTGCAGAAATAAAGACTGACATGCATGAAGAAAAAACAATGAAAAGAGACATAGAGAGAATGCCATGTGACGGAGTACCAAAGATTTCCAGAAAACCATCAAAAGCTCAAAGAGAGGCATGGAACAGATTCTGTCTCAAAGGTCTTCAAAGACACGAAACATGCTAATACCTTGATTTTAGACTTCTAGCCTTCAAGATTGAGAGACAATATATTTTGGTTATTTTAAGCTACCCAGTTTGTGGTACTGTGTTAGGAAACTAATACAAATACCATAAAGATGATCTCTAAATAAAATAAACAAAAGAGAAAAGGAAATGTACTCAGTACTTCGATGAAACCTACTCATATTTACTCACACTTTGTATGAAAGATAGAACACAGCTATAGCCCAGAAGAAGGAGAGACATGTAGTGGAAAGGGAAGGGAGGGAGAAGATTTGATACAGGGAGGGTAAAAGGTGGGACCACACTTAATGGAGCGTATTGCAAGGGTACAAGTCAAATCTGTCAAGCATAGAACATAAATGTCTTAACACAATAATCAAATAAATGAAGTGAAAGCTATATTGATTGGTTTGAAGTAACCATGTCAGATTGTATATAAAAAAATCAACACATTGCACCCCATATATGCATAAATGTATTCATGATCTATGTGTATTTGACTTAATTAAAAAAGAAAAAGAAAAGGAAACATTGGATTCTTCAATGTTAAGAACGTCTGCTCTTCAAAATAATTTATAAATGGGATAACATATTAATCACAGGCTGGGAAAAAAATTTGTGAATCAACTATCTGATAAATCATTTATATCCACAATATATTGAGAAATATCAAAACTCAATAATAGTAAAAAAAAAAAAACCCAATAAGAAAATGGGCAAAAGATGAGTGATAGCAAGTAAGTACATGAAAACATCCTCAACATCTTTAGTCATTAGGGAATTGCAAAGTAAGACTACAATGACATACCACTTCACTTCTCTTAGAATGGGTAAAATTAAGGTTGATGACCATGACAAGAGCTGACATGGATGTGGAGCAACTGGAATGCCTATGCACAGCCAAGGAGAATGTAGAATGGTACAAATACTTTAAGAACATTCTTTTCAGGTTCCTAAAGAGTTCACATTCATTGATTTATAATTCAGCTGTCCATCTTTAGGTATTTACCCAGGAAAAATGACAGTGTATAAACATACAAGAACTTGTGTCTGAATGCTCATAGAGCTTTATTTGAAATAGTGAAAAACTAGAAACAATCTAAATGTATGTCCGCTAATCAATGGGTAAATAAATTATGATATATGCATATAATGCATACTACTCGGCAATAAAAAGAAATGACTATTTTATATATGTATCTCACATATTTCATTAACATTTGTATCAACATGATATTAACAAACAAAACCTATATAAATATAAAAATAACATTAAATAATATAATAAATATGAAATAAAATTATAGCAATAATGATGAAATATTAGAAAACAATACAATATATCTCAATATTAAGGATTTTTTATGAAAACTTGGAATTTTTATTTTTCTTACTCCATTCATTTTTAAATTTTATTTAAAGAGCATATTTTACTTTGATAGTGAAAGCAATAGACTACTAATTTCAAATTATCAGGCTAAATTATTGTAGGGTATGACTATAGCTGTTTTTGATTATGTATTACTTTATGATGTAGATTGTTGATTAAAATAAAGAAATGGTGCTAAGTGAATTTTATCCATAGTGTCAGTTTTATCCACAATAACAAATTGAATACCAGCTGATTTGCTTTGTAAGCCCACATAGTGCATAAAGTCTCCTAAAATAGCCCCAGACAGCAAAATGTAGGCCAGAACACCAAAAGGAATGTATTTGATGAATTGTAAAGGATGTAATGTAAAATTCATAAATGGAAGATTTCTAAATCTATAAATACCTGAAATATTCAAAGGTAGAGGAAATGGACCAAAACATTCCTAAAAGGATATAAACATTTACCCTGACAGGTATAACATTCTGTATATTCCATAAAATGCATTGTATAAATATGAATTTTAGGTGAGTGTCATGGGGAAAGTTTTCATTAATCAAATTGGTTTTACTCAGGTAGGCTGCAGGTCACTTCTCCTGCTCCCAGATGAGTGTCCTTCATGGTGACACTGCAAGTGAGCTGAAAGAACTCCCCTGTCAGCTCACAGACATTTGGCAGAAGCCAAGAAATGCCTGGGTAGAAAAGGAAGAGACACCAGGTTTGGCTGCCCTGTCAGGGAAACTGACAAGAGAAAGAAAAATTCTTAGAAAATTGCAGTCAATAGATACTCACTTAGTGTTACTATGCGCCAGGAGCCATGTCAGATGCATGGGATAAGAGATCATTACGAACCCACAGCTGAGAGTGACAAAATTGTACTGTATAAGTTCAGTAAGCAGGTCTGTGTAAAGAGCAGAGCTCAGGAGACAGCTGGTGAGCCTGTCTTGGACTTTGTGGGGTAAATAGAGTGGACTACCTAGGAGAGAAACTTTTTGTTCTGGATCTTAAAATAAGATACATGATATATATACACACACACACACACACACACATATGTGTATGTATCTGCTTCCTGTTCCTCTATTTGGCAAAAAATATATGTATTTTTATACGCAATATAAATATTTTAAAAATATATATGGCAGGTAGCACCTGTGGCTCAGTGATTAGAGCGCTGGCCACATATACTGAGAGTGGAGGGTTCAAACCCAGCCCTGGCTGAACTGCAACCAAAAAATAGCTGGGCATTGTGGTGGGCGCCTGTAATCCCAGCTACTTGGGAGGCTGAGGCAAGAAAATCACCTGGGCCCAGGGGCTGGAGGTTGCTGTGAGCTGTGACGCCACAGCACTCTGCCAAGGCGACAAAGTGAAACAAAGTGAAAAAAATATATATATATATATATACACACACATATATATATGGCCAGGCACGGTGGCTCATGCCTGTAATCCTAGGACTCTGGAAGGTCGAGGTGGGTATTTTGCCAAATATAGGAAAAGGGGAGAAATAATTGCAAAGACAGGTGAAAGGGTATGACTTGTTTACAAAATCACAAATCTTTTTCAGCTCCAAAGATTTATATACTTAGGTGAAAAGTGGTAAATGTGAGTTCAAAGTAATTAGGAGTAGTAGAGAGTAAAAAAGAAAAAAAAATGTAGACTCCAGTTTCCTCCTTTAGGTATTAGCAACTGCATGATTGTATTTTCTTGCCATTGTTTTTTTTTTTTTCACTTTTTAATAATGGGAATAAAAAATGACTGTTGTCTTATTTTAAAAAATATTTAAAGTAAAGAATAAAATTAGAGAAAAAATTATGATAATAATGAGAGATGATAAGGGATTGAATTGAAGGTTTCACATTATGAGAGGATTATAAAAAGATTTCAGAAATACAGTATTTTGAAAGATTAATAGTCAGATTGGTTCAAAATTGTGGAAGGTGAGAAAGAGGAAATAATAGATAAGGACCTTGAGAATTCTAATTATGACAACCAAGAGGATGGCAGTATCATTCACCTAGATGTAGAATGCAGGAGAAAGAGCTGGTTTTAGGAAGTAGATAATGAGTTCAGTTTTGGACGTGTTAATTCGTATGTTCCGGCGGCACGTTCAGAAATATGAAAAATGGAAATACAGTTTGAAACTAAAATGTAAGTTTTGAGTTATTAAAATAATTTGAGACTCGAGAGTGTAGATCTGGTGGAAAGGGTGTGAGTTAACAATCAAAATAGAATATATATTGGGTGCTTACTGTATAACCAGGTATTGTTTGAAGTACTGTACATATACTCGTTTTCTTCATTACTAAAATAACCTTGTGAGTAGGTACCATAGCTGTTTCTCCTATATACGGGGAAATTGATCTTAATGAGAAGATACTTGCATGCTATGAATCTGACAAAAGGCTGATAACTAGAATCTACATAGACCTCGAATTAATCAACAAGAAAAGAGCAAACAGCCCCATTTATAAGTGGGCACTTGAACAGAAACTTCTCTGAAGATGACAGAAAAATGGTCAACAAACACATGAAAAATGCTCATCATCCCTAATCATCAGAGAAATGCAAATCAAAATCACTCTGAGGCATCACCTAACTCCAGTGAGGGTAGCCAACATCACAAAGTCCAGAATCTGCAGATCTTGGTGTGGATGTGAAGAGAAGGGAACACTTCTACACTGCGGGTGGGATTGCAAATTAATACAAACCTCTATGGAAAGAAGTATGGAAAATTTTCAAAAAACTAAAAGTTGACCTTCCATTTATTCTCACAATTCCCATTAATAGGTATCTACCCAGAAGAAAAAAAATCATTTTACCACAAGAACATTTGCACTAGAATGTTTAGTTGGCAATTCACAGTTGCCAAGATGTGGAAGCAACTCAAGTGCCCATCAATCCATGAATGGATTAACAAGGCATGGTGTATATATACCATGGAGTACTATTCAACCGTAAGAAAAGATGGAGATTTTACATCTTTTGTGTTTACCTGGATGGAGTTTGAACACATTCTTCTTAGTAAAGTATCTCAAGAATGGGAAAAAAATTATCCAATGTACTCAATACTAGTAGAAACCAATATATATATAAATAACTTCACAGCCACATGAAAGAAAAAGCACTAGTATAGATTAGCGAGGAAAAGGGGAGAAATAAGAGAGGGAAGGGGTAAAGAGAGATGGTGATTGACAGGATCTCACCTAATGTGCACAACATGAGGGTGTTCAGCACGCCCCCTGGTTAAGGGTTCAACTACAACTTGAACTTTGTCTTTCTAGAAATGAAAGCAATGTAACTTAAACATTTGTACCCTTATATGAATCTGAAATTAAAATTTTAAAAAAGGTGGAAGAGGCCAAGCTGGGACTCATACTCATCTAGTTAGGTATCAAACCATAAATGCTAAACCAGGACATTATACTACCCACCAGCCAACTGACAAGAAGGAAATCTTGGGAGGATGGCCAGTGGAAGAAGGGAGACCAGTGGAAGTCACAGAGGAAAACCCATGACAGAGTCATGTTAAGAAAAGCAAAAGATGAGGCAGCTTTCAGGAGGAGGCAGCCCCCTGTGTTACACACTGTAGAGAAGTCTGTCCATGCACAAGACCTGGGAGCTGGAAAGCAGCTTTCTGTTAAGTGCCTGGAAAGGAGGCTAGACTGTAACAAGTTGTGGACAAGAATGCTTAAGCAAAGAAATAAAGAAGCAACAACTCTTTTGATAACAGGATGGAGGAAAGACTGAAAGACTATACATGACATTTCTAAAAGCAGGAGGCATTCTGTCCCCAAAGTCTGTCTAGGCTCAGGTGCAAAAGCCAGTCTGCAAAAATGATCATCCACTCACTACCAAGTCTGTCTGAATGCATTGTAGATAAGCTCAAAGATGAAAGAGAAGGGACTAGTGCTTAGGGCACAGTCCAGGAATAGGAACTCCAAAAGTCTGAAGGAGCCTGAAAGCTCCCTCTGAGACAGCCCCCTCCAAAATGAAGGTCATGACTCTCACAGGCAAAGGAAGTCCTGGACGTCAGCACCTGGAATGAACCAAAGACCCCAGAAACTTTCATCAGTACTTACTCAAGGTGGAGTAAAAGATGGGGCTGAGAGCATGGCTGGGAAGTAGAGGAATGGACTGGGACCCCAGAGATTGGAGGATGTGTTGGTATCTTACAAGACAAAATCTTTGTCTTAAGATGAGTAACATATCATGGGCTTTGAACTTTTTGGTGTTTTGTGTCCCTCTCTCTGAATTCAAATTCAGAGGAATCTGTGTGTGGGCCCATAAGAGATCTGGAGGTTGTGGGTTCCTCAGAGTCCATCAAGGCAGTAATAGCAGCCCAGTCAAGCCAGATGGACATGTAGAAAGACAAGAGCACAACTCATCTTTCCAAATACAAATTTCTGGGAAGTCTGAGATGCTCAGAGACCAGCATTGAAAGTTCTCGTTCAGTGAACTTGCATTCTGTATGCATTTGATGGAGTTCTTCTTCACCCGTTTCTGCTTCTTGGACTTTCTCCTACTACATGATAGCCAAAATCTTCACTTGGCACCACAAGGCCAATGGAGACATGGCCTTTAATAGTGGAAAGAAAGGAACTCTCTGACCCAGCCCAATAATAAACTTACTCAGATCTTACAAACCCATGCAACCTCAAATCAACTAGGTACATAGGATCTTAGACCATGGAATTAGGCAACCAGCTCTGGACTACCCTAAATCATTTACCCTTGCTATGGATACCCTTGTTTCTGTATGACCTGCTTTTGTCCCTACTAGTCTTCCAATATTTTTCCAAAACAATACTTTCATGCTATATCTACTCTCTTGCTTGATGGTCATGTTTACAATTTTATATCAGAATTAAATTCCATGATCTTCAAATAACATAAATTTAATGTTTACTTTCTGGTCCTTGAATGATAACTAAAGATAAAAGATATTTCATTTTCCACTCAGACTCCAAGGTGCATCTGGCCAGGCCCATCTCTCTCATGGTTTCCATCAAAGGAGAAGGTGGACAGAGAGGAAAGTCAGTAGCAGAAGCTTAGGGATGGGGTTTGTGTCCCTCCTTGTCAGCTGTCTTAAATGATTCTCTTTTCAGTTCTCCGGAAGAACCACAGGGAAGCCTGTGCTGTCACTTATCATCTTTGGTTTGGAAAGAACAGAGCCATTTTACATAATTCATGGGTCCCCCTAAATTATAAATATTTTGTGATTGCAGATTTCCCCACTGCCCCCCCTTTCTACCTTAACATCAGCTTAAGAATTGTCTTCCCTGGGTCAGGAAAATGAAAAGCAGAAGAGATGTGGCATGATCAAAATTGAAAGCCAGGAAGTAACCAGTTGTTTTGGCCAGCTTCCAAGTTGTATAATAAGATTCTCCCCAATTAGTTTCGCCCGCAGCTCATACCATCCATTCTTCTGTCTTGCCTCCTTCCTCAATGGCTTCCAAAGAGTCCTGTGCCTTCCTGAGATCTGGATCCATCGTTGGTATAGCCCCATGTTCTAGACCCCCGTCCTGTGCGAACACTGAGCCATTCATTATTCCCTTCCCTAGTTGAAGTGTTCAGAAAAGATCTTCATTTGATTTCAGTGTCTTGCTCTCCCGAGAGTCAACTTCTTAAATGGCTATTTGATTGGTTTAGTTATTTGTTTGAAGCAAAGTATTTCCTAAGGTCAGATCATTTCTGGGCTCAAATAAAAAGGAAGCAAACATTTTTAATACTCTTTGCCTTTAGTTATTCCAAAGATATTTGGGTCAAAATTAAATAACGTAAAGGTAGATTTAGAAAAGAAAATGTAGACCCATAATAATTTGTAATTTTTAGCTAGAAAATATAATTACAGATCTGACCTCCTTCAGCCAAGCAGTTTTCCCAAAGGGCCTGACATCTACTTCAGCTCAACGCATCCATGCTGAGTGAGCCTCTGGTCACCTAACACACTGCACATCTCCTGGCCTTATTGGGATGTGTCAGGTTGTAATTCTGAATTTTCTGGGTTTCTTTTATTTTTTATTTCAGATTACAAAGAGATTCAGTCCTCAAATATAGCCAAAGTATAGATAGGCTGGAGGATCATCCCTGAGAGACCGTGTGGTGGAGTAGAGTAAGGACCCACTATAATCTGAGAGTGCTATACGCAGTGTCCAGGCACCCACCCTTCCTGCTCATCCCTGTGGAGAAGTGAGTATCATTTGGATTTTGGAACTATCTCTCTTTGTAATGGCATGGTGCTTTCATGCCCATTAACTCAGTTTGTGATGGAAAAGATAGCCAAGGAAACTGGGGATTATGGAGCTCAAAAATGTGATTTGGAACACTGGCCTCTATTAACCCCTTGGAAGGAGTCCCGGGCTGTCCTAAGTTCATATCCTTCCCTGCTGAAGGGGTTTATTAGATTCACGAGCGTCCTTGAAATTTACTGGCTACATACACCCTTTGCAATTTAATGATAAACATCCAGGATACAAGGAATTGTTTTCTTCATTTTATATTCTACAGTGCTTTGCAAGCATATGTGCTAAAAGCTTGGTCCCCTTAAGTTCAATTGAATTGAACCTAACACCAATTCTACATGCTTTTTTGTGTAACATTCTTATCAATAAGGGCCCGGCTTTTCTAAGGAAAATTTATCTTTTCCTTTATTCTGTACATTTCTAAGCGTATATTAGATATATAAGAATTTCTGAGTGAAGTGAAATAAATGGAATCTTTATAAAAATATTTGACCTCTTCTACAATAGATTTTGGTTTGTTTGTTTAACTTAAAGAATATGTTTCCTGGTGTCCCCATAATTTTTCCTTCTCCAGTTCACTGAGGATTCACCACCCTTACCCAATAAAGGTTGTATGTACTACATTTTATAGGAGAAAATGAATCAGAATCCTTTCCTTTTTAGCAAGCTCCCTGATAGCAAGGTATGTAGTCTTATGAATTTATTTATGCTTTGCCTATTCTCACATGGTGATACTGCAGGCCACTTTGTAAGTAATTTGGGGCAGGGAGAGGTAATGACTCATCTACTGTGAATGCTCTGGAGTGGAGAATAGCACAGGAGAGTCAGTGCCCAGATCAATGCTGGACAAATTACAGCATAGGTGTGCTATTAAATTCCAGCTACCAAGGAGAAGACATAACTCCATTTCTATTAACCTTAAGATGAGCCATATCTTTGCACAAGACACGGTAAGTCAAGCTTTTCTCAGAAATGTTAGAAATAAGCTAAGATTATCTGTCTATTTATTTAATAACTTAATAAATGATGGTTATATGCAGGCACAAACAGATACAAAGGACATTGGAAACCAAGAAGGCGCAGGGTGAGATGGGGGTGACAGATTAAAAACTTACCCACTAGGCACAATAAACACTACTCTGGTGAAGGGAACATCAAAAGCCCTGACTTTAGACAAAGTATACATGTAACAAAAACATTTATCACCCTTAATATTATTAAATAAAAACATAAAAACAAAATAAATAAAAACCAGATTACCTCTAAATTTAAACTCTTTAATTAAAGAAGATACCATTTGACATTTATGTAATTGTCTTTCTTAGAGGTTTGGGTAGTTAAGAATAATAGACTTATCAAATACAGGTTATCATATTTTGTTCAGGTGGAAACAACTTTTGAAAAACTCCATCTCTCTAGAAAGACGATGTCTTATCTGAATGAGCCAACATACAAAAAATTGCAGGAGGCTATACATGATGAGCTAAATCCCAAAGAAATAACATCAAATATCTTAGTTATTGTTTAAATCATTACTAATAGAATGAAGCTTAAATATTTAAGGATCTCCACATTTCATCCCTGAAGACTTTTCTTGGGTGATCACTGTTCCTAGATAATAGGCTTTAGAGGAAGAATTTTGCTCACATTAGTAAGAGGTCCATGGATCACACGTGAGGCATGTGCCAGGAAAATGTTAAACTTTTACTGTGGAGGAATTGTGTTTGTCTAAATATGGAACAAAACACACTTCTAGGACTCAGGTGGGCAAAGGAGCAATCACTAGATGGTAAATCAATGCCCAAGAGGTTAAGAGACTGTTGCCCTCACAACCTCTACAACATTGTCCATGTATTTTTTTCTTTAATACATATTTGTTAAGTGCCCCCTCTAGACTGAGAACTGTGTGAATTAATAGCAAAACCATAGTAAGCAAGGGAGACATGGTTTTTGTCTTAGAAACATTTTGCCAAACATAAACAAAGTTCTTTATCCATAACATAAAAAACATTCTTGCAAATAAAACATACCAATGGCAATTCATAAAGAAAAAAGTCAAACATTTTATTAAAATTAGCTCAAAAATATATACCGAGAATTAATAAATTGTGAAAAGATGGTATGCTTTATTTATAAATTCACAACACTAATTCAAGTAATTAGATATTGTCACATATCAGGTAAGGAAAACTATGACAGAATTATAATCCCTTTTGTTGGAAAACACACAATGAAGGTCTTTCACTTAATAGTTGATGAGGCTTTATGATGCTACAAAATTTCTTTTTTGGGGGGCGTGGGAGGACAGAGTCTCACTTTGTGGCCCTCAATAGAGTAGCATGACATCACAGCTCACAACAACATCTAATTCTTCTGCTTAAGCAATTCTCTTGCCTCAGCTTCCCAAGTAGCTGGGACTACAGGCACCCACAACAACACCTGGCTATTTTTTGGTTGTAGTTGTCATTGTTGTTTGGCGGGCCCAGGCTGGGTTTGAACCCTCCAGCTTTGGTGTACATATCTAGCACCCTAGCCACTGAGCTACAGCTGCAGAGCCAATTACAAAATTTCTAAGTAACTGCAATATCTGTCAAAATTTTAAATGCCTTCATCTATGACTTAATATATTTAAATCTTAGGAATTAATCCTATGAAATAAGAACATAAGTCGTAATGCTATATGCATATTATAGCAATGTTTGTATAACAGCAATAACAGCAAACAAGCAATAATCTAAATGTTCATTAATAAAGAATGAACCAAAGAAATAAAAGCACAATCACAAATCGAATACGACTTAGCTGCTTAAAATAATACGATGAGTATCAGGGTGAGGTACACAAACATTAATCAATAGAATAGGGTGGCCAGAGGAATTTCTTGTTGAAATTCTGTGCAAAAGGTATTACCTCTGTATTCCTGACCCTTGACTATGCAGTATTGTAGAATTTAGTTGCATCCCTCAAGGACACACGTTGGAACTCCTGGGAAAGCTTATCCATGACCCTTGGAGATCACTTGATACCACCATCTGCTCTCCCCATCAACATTGATTCCCAGACAAGGAAACAGCCTTGTTGCCTGTTCCTGGCAAACACCTTGCCTTCTCCTGTCCTGGCTACCACTCCATTCCCATCCACATGATGCAAAGAGAGAAATTCAGGACAGACTTTGGGGCTCTGCTGGGTGATTATCACATCCCGGGGAGTGTCAGAATACATTTCCGTTTGTCCTTTATCTCAAATGTTGAAATCTTTGGGGCCAGATATTGACATTGTTTCAGTTTTATTGTTTTTATCCTTCTTGCTCAAACTATTGCTGGGGAGAAAGCCAAGGTGGAAATAAGTAGGCCATGAGGTAAGGGAACTGAGTTACTCCCACCTGCCTTTGATGGGGTCAGAGAAGTAGTCCAAATCCAAGCATCCCTGGAAGTATGGCAAAGTCAAATTTAGTTCTGGCATCTAATATTTAGGTGAAGCACAAACAGAGGGTGTGAAAGTGTTCATTTAAGCAGATGGAACTATAGGGATGCCAGTGATTCTCTCCTCTTCCAACAATTCAACACACATAGCTACAGTCAGGATCGCCTCTGAGGGGAGGGTAGTGTGAGTGCAATGCACAGAATGTCTATCTTCACAGAGCTAGCTGTCTTGGAAGGGTGGGTATAATTCTGCTTTGGAATAAAATACTAGCAATACTCAGGGCACAGAGGAGCACAACCCACACACATACACTCACACACACACACACACACACATACACAGAGTCCCATACATCGTACACACATGTCATTTTTTCTTCTGATCACTTATTTTCTCATTTTGGAACATCTTGCATTTTTTTCTCCTAGAAAATGAGTCTCTGTAACCATGGAAATGACTGTCATTTTTAGTACAAGATGATATAGGATTATGTGTTTAAGTAGGAAGCTTTGATTGCTACTTGGATGGCACTTTGGATTCCCAGAGTGGATTCCCACTTTGGACTAAGGTAGCGACAAGGATGGCCAGCTTACCCTTACTCCCGGCTTCCTTAATTCCAGCTAAAGCTGGCTGCTCCCCTGCCATTCCTTGGTAGTTAATAACATAAGTGGAGGTGACCATCCCTCTACCTCCACCCCTGAAAGGATTAAATCAGCTCAGGTGCAAGAAGGCAGCAGGCATTTTGCACATCCCCTCATCCCACAAAATCTCTGACATTTACTCACGTACACAGAATTGCAGGAGCTACCCAGGGCTGCAGCTCTGATTCCTCAGGAGCTTATAGTTCCCTTTCCTGGCTGCTTTTGGGAAACTGAGTGCTAGACTCAGCAAGCAAATATATGAATTTTAGGAAACCTGACTGGACCAGACTTGAGACCGTTTGACCTGCAGTTAATGTTTTTATCTCTCTTGCACTGGGTTCCTTCCAATAAACCTAATAAATCTCCTCTTGTTTAAAAGTGACAGGCAGTAGGGATCATTTTTTGCTTCTGGCAAATCCTCAAAGGGAAAAATCAACACATATAACCCAGAAGGGAGGAGAAATAGGTCAAATCACAAACAGTCGAGTCCTTAGCAGCAGTCATGGCTTAGGAGGATGGGCTGTGCTTTTGGCTACACACGCCCCTGTGAACCTAAGCAGACACGGGTACCCAGGAAGGGGCTCATTCGGGACTTCCGCTGAGTGATTTCCATGAGGACTTCTCACTCCAGAAGGAAGCGGGTGTCATAAGTGAATCCAAACGGAAGTCCCATAGTGTCACACGTGGAACAGACAGGCACACTGTAATGCAGAAAGGCATCCTTTCCTCTTTTCTCTTTTCTTTTAAGAAGATTTCTGTGTTTGCCTGGCCAGCTTTCTGTCCTTTATTGATCTTGGTAATAGTAGAGAAGAAAATTGAAAGACCATCAGAAAAGCCAAGTTAATCTACATTAGAAAGGGCAGAAAGCAAGGCATGACCCAAAAAAAAAAAAAAAAAATAGACAATAGACTCAAAGAGGCAGGAACAGCTGGGCCAGAGAGTAAAGAGCCAGCCTAGGGCATGTTTACCAAGAGTTTATGGGAGTTTGTAGATGTGAGAGGAGCCATTGAAAAGCAGCTTCAATGCCTTTTAAGTGAAAGGGTAGAGAAAAACTCAGGAAAGGATTTCAGAATGTTGGCTTTGGGTTACTGAGAAATCCTCATTTAGTGCATCTTAAGGTGCCCTCCATATATAATTCGATTGCTTTTCAATGTTTTCTGGATGTCACACCAGTTTTATCTGAATGCAAATCCCTGTATATGGGCCAGTTTCATGTGGATTACATGTGATTAAACAAACACTGTTTAGTGGATTAGTGAGTGCCTGAGACCCAGCCATCCAAAAGGTCGCCAATCTCCACAGCCTGACGGGGCCAAGGCAGTTGAGAGCCTGTGATACAGGATTAACAGAAGCTTGGTTGCGCTCAGTCTGCAAGGTGAAAAACCTCAGTGACTACAGCTGGCTGGGTTGATAAAGACAGCAACCTTGTGCCACTTTCTCCCTTACTCTCTGCAACTTCCCTGCTGCCTATGGCTAAATGCAGTGGCCAACCTCAGTTCTCTCCAGTCATATTGATTAATGCTGGTCCTTCTCTCTTTGTGGAGCCATTCTGTGACGCCCTTTTCTTGGTCTCACCCCTTCCTCTCTGAGCTGTCTTTCTAGTTTCCTTTGTTAGTTTTGCTACCATGTTTCTAACCCTGGACCATTTCTCTGTCCATCCCATACCCTTAGTCAACTCATCTGGCATCATGGCCTTAGGTATCAAATAGCTGATGGCTCTAAGATTCCAATTTCTGGCCTAAACATCTTTCTGATCTCCAAAACTACATCTGCAACTACCTCTATGACATCTCCACTTGAATGTCAAGCAGGCTACTCAAATTTCACAGAGCCAAGACTAAGCTCTTGGTTGCCTTGGACCCCTCACCCCAAAACCTTTCTACTTGCAGCTCACCATAAATGCAACTAATTCATGTGAGCTAGCTGCTTAATACAAAATATTCAAGAGATCTTCAAGTTCTCTTTCTATCATATTTGTCACATCTCACCTCTCAGCCAATCCTTTGTCTAGTTTCAAAAGGTATTCAGAATCTGCCCACTTCTCGTGCTGCCTCTGACCACCACCACCACCCTCAAGCAAATCACCACCAGCCTAAATCACAAGAGCCTCCACCTCCTCCTCTTGTCCACAGCAACCAGAGTCACCTTTCAAAATGTCAACAGGATCATGTCATGCTTCCAATGACATCCAGTCCATGACAACCCAGCCCTAGAGAAAGCATCACATATGCGCATTCACATACCCCAGAGCTTTCTTTCTCTCTTCCTTTGCAATATTATTATCCATAGAACTAATCTTACATATGCCAAATATTTACATGTTTCGGTGTTTCCTGACTCCTCCCTAGAAGATAAGAGCAGGAAATTTTTGCTGGTCATCTCCCTTATCCCCAGCAATGCCTGGTGCATGGTGAGTATGATATTGATGTTACCTAAATTAATAAATAGGTGGTTTTTCTAAGTTAATGCTTCCTTGTCCCAAGGCAGAATATTCCCTGAAGTGAATAAGGGTGTAAAATAATGTATTATCCTTCTCAAATATTAGTATTCCTTCATGCAAGAGTTTTGTATGTTTCCTCCCAGTGAATCACACTTGGCCTGGTGATTTGCTTTGGCTAATAAAACATGAGTACAAGGAATTTGTGCCAACTCATAAGCTCAAACTTGAGAAGCAGTTTTCCAAGTTAGGGGCTGATCCTTCTACTTTGTTCCAGGAGTGAGGAAGACATGAGAGAGAAGCACACTCCATCCATTAAAGGCACAGAATACGAATGACAAATAAATGCTTTTGTGTTGTATGAGGGCATGTACTGTCGAGCATAATGTAAACCTGCATTTGGCCTGTAAAGGATGACGTTCACTGGCCTGTGGATGTTTCTGTGACCTTGTGTCCCTGCCCTGGTTCCTTGCATGTTCTGGTCAGATTCTTCAGGGATGATCCTAACTTTGGTCTGAAGCAGACAGGCAGGAGGGCCACTCTAGGACCTTAGCAATCTTAGACATGTATGATGTATACTCTCTTTCTTTTTCATGATGTGAGTCAGAGTCAGTGATGCTGACACAGGTTCTAAATGCCTTGGTTATCCTTTCAAGCATTGCACTAGCCTTTGCTCATTTGAAGGAAGACTGGGGTAAGCGGGAGTGAGCTCGTGGGTTTTATATCTCCAGTCTAAGCCCAGATTCCCTGTCAGGGTTATAGAGTGGGATGAATGGACTCCCAGCAACCTGTGAGTTGCACAAGAGAAGAGTGATAACCAGAGTTAATGCCAGGAATTGGCACCATCCAGGAGCCCCATCTGTGTCTACTTCATGCCTAAAGGATATATCCACCAGACACTGAAGTAAGCATAGCATCCCACAGGCAGTGCTGCAAACCATGCGTCCTGTTTGTGTGTGTGTCCCTCTTACTAAGGGAATTTTAATTTTAAGGAATTACCTTTGAAATTCTCGCACCAATTCTCAGCACCTGGGTATGGGTGGTCTCTGTCCTAGGAAGATGTTCATCCACTCCCCCAGCCACCTTTGGACCACAGAGGATGGACCAGCAGGGAGGGTCTGTACTGGTGCTGCCAACTCTCTGCAGGGTATTCCCTGAAGGCTGTCTGCCCTTAGACTGATGCTGGGTATGGCTTTGCTGTTCTATTCTCTGCTCGGTGACACTTCTTCTCCATTTCCAACAAAGGAATTTTCCATCAAGTGAAACAAAGTACATTTTTTGAATTAATGAGACAAGGAGGAAAAATTTGAGCTTCCTATGGAGGCTCTGAGAAGGGCTGAGCTGCCCATGAAATATTTAGAGGCATTTTCTCAAAGTAGTGGGCTCAGATGAATCAGTGAAATCAAGAGCTGTTTTTTTCAGGAGCCTATAAAGATTGAAGCTGCAGCTGGGTCTCCAGCATGACGTCTCACCTTTGCCTCCTGCGCTGTTGTCACTGCGTGGAGCTTCTGCTTGGTCCTTTCCAGGCTGTGAAAGCTCCATCTTTAAAATTGGATCGTCTGTCAGTTGCAGCCATAGCCCTGACACTGGACATGGGAGATTCGAACAGATGATACCAGGAATACAGAGAACACTAGATTATGCTCATCATACATGGTGGTTAGTAAACTGAAACAAAAATACTATGGATGTTCAGGACTTGAAAGATCCATTTGTCCCTGAAGCCCCAGGGACACAATACCATAGTCACACAGCATTATCTCCAGGGTTGAGAATCTGTCACATTATTCTGGTATCTAAGGAGATTACAGCCAGGTCAT
This sequence comes from Arctocebus calabarensis, assembly GCA_963573935.1. NCBI lineage: Eukaryota > Metazoa > Chordata > Mammalia > Primates > Lorisidae > Arctocebus > Arctocebus calabarensis. The sequence goes on along the minus strand of CAUYON010123152.1, from coordinate 15,869 downwards.
CTATTCACAATCTCATTTTCTGTGCTTAAAACTCATTTTGTTGCTATTCTTACCAGCAGACCTAGAGTCCCATAGAGAATTAGAATAGATTAGAGTGAGTACAAGAACTATCATACATAACCATTATCTTTGCAAAGCTCCAGGTTACAAACAATAATCCTCAGGACAGGTGCAGCACTTACAGATGTGTTATGCTCTTTCCACGCAGTCTTTTCAACAAAATTACATGATAATTTAAAAAAATAAGATAAGCCATTTAAATTCCAGATGCATGGTTTTCCTTAAACCTTGAAAAATCTGGTAAAAATGGGCCCCATATTTTAACATGGTAACAATTAGACAGAATAGTAAGCAAAATGGTTGGATTTCAGATAAACATGCTTTCTCCACTTCACAAAAGCTCCCCCCCCCACTCCCTATTGTCTATTTCTTATCCGATTTCTGGAGATTATTTGAATACTTGATCTTTGAAACTTGTTTAATGACTCAACCAATAGCCGAATATACCCATAAATGTGCTGTGTTTAATGTTTTAGCTTTCTCCTGTCAGGTCAGATGGAAAGTGCACTGGGCCCTGAGCATGATACAACCTCCATCCCGTTCTTCTCTCTGCCTTCTTGCCCCTGAATGAGGCACAGCAGATCATGTTCTCTTTCTATTCCACTATGAAGACTTTAATTGTTAGGCATCTCTTTCCTGTGGCTTTTATGATTACGGAGGGCTTCTCTAAACTTGTCTCATCCTTTTCCTTTGTGAGCATATAGCCGATCCTTGATAGGTCATTTTGAGAAGGAAACACAATTGTTTAATGAATTGTATCATTGGCTGACTTATGTGGCATCATGTCCAACCCATGGATGACTTTTATTTTCTCTTGCACAAGAATATCCTTGCTGAGGAAATTAGGGTTTCAGCAGTGCCATGCTGTTACTAGCACAAGCTTTATCCCAGATATAGAGAGCAGTGACAACTGTACTTTATCGGAAAAAAACATAGCTGGAAATAGCCCATCAGATATACACATCTCAAAGGACCTCCCAGGGTTGTCATTTTTCCCTACCGCCACAGAAGGGGGGGAATGTCATTGCCCTTGGGGACATTTGACCTGACACTTTGAAACATATGAGGTACACAAAATCAGGTATTATTTTAGCCTCTTCCTGAGCTCAAAGGGGAGAAATTGGTTCTTTCCTATTGTCACAAGTCACTGGACCCCACAGGCTGGAAGATTTCAACACGGACTAACCTCTCATCTTTGCAACACACTAATACCATGTCCAAAGAGAATGTACTCTCACTAAGCAGCATAACAGCTAAGCCCTAGATCTAGAGTTTTCCCTGACCCTACCTATTACTTGATCACTAACCCAGGTTCTAACTGGTCTCTAGTCTAGAACCTAACTGACCCGTAACCTTGAATAAATAGATACTAATCCTGATTTCACATAGGTCTTTCTCACCCAAGTTGGTCTCATACTTCAAAAATATAGGTGGTAATGAGATTTCTTATAAGTCTCGATGATGACTCCTCTGAGACAAAGTCACTGGAAAAGGAGACTCCATGTAGCCAGTGGGCCATGAATGTTCTCACCAATAATACTGAACTGGCCTACAGACCAAGGGACTGTTTCAATCTGCCATGGGCAAGGTAGCTAAACCAATAGTAAATTCTATTCCCATTAGCCAACTTTAGCCCTAATATCTCCTTTCAAATGTCCAATATTGAAATAAATTTAAATATTTAACAGAATAGAAAGCATATATATAGTCTCTATATATTTCTCCATGAAGAATCAGTGCATTAGTGGGATACATGGGGAGACAAGATGGCTAACCAGAGGCACCAGCTGCCAGGTCATCTCAGAAAGGAGAAAAAGTTTTATATGAAAAAGAAAACAAAGAAACAATCACAGATCAAGTGTAATTCCAAGGTAAAAGTGCCAAAAGACTCCATGGGAAGAAGTTATGGAGCAGAACCAGACGGAGAAAGATATTGGCAGAGGTCAACACTCGAGAAGCTTGGAATCCAGTGGAAGGGGTAGGTCAAGTGGTTTCTTTCTCCCTCCTGGCAGTCAGGGGCTTGTGTGCTGCTGAAGAGCTTTTCTACAATCATGAGCCCCAAAGCTGCTGCTACCAGTGAACTAGGAGCTTTTTGAGGGCAATCACCAGGCTTTCAGCCCTTTGTGGGCATTTCTTGTCACCAAAGACCCAAACCAAGATGGCAGGCACCATATTGCTTCTCCATCCCCTGTGCACCTTTGCTCTCCCTGTGAGGCTTCAGCCCATTACTGTTTGTCTTGCTTGTTCCCACACAAATTTTTCCCAACTCCAGCCTGATTGCAGTAGCCACAGGGGGCTGGGGGGCTCCCACATAATCTGCATGACTCTAGATCTTTGACATTTTGGGTGGGCTACCTTCTTGAGAGAGGGATAGAGATAAACAAAAAGTTACCTTTCCTCCATCCAAACTCTCTTCCTCTTGAACTCTCCCTCACCCATGGCTGCCAAGAGAGATTATTAAGCTGGGGCTCTCAGGAGCTGTTGCTACACTCTGTTGGTGTGTCCTCCATGCCAGAACTTCCATAGAGAGTGGGATCCTCACAGAGATTTGGACTCAAATCTTTCTTCTTAAAGATCTGCTGGTGTGGCACATGATAAGTTCACTAAAGTTAATATGAAGGAGAAAATTTTGAAAGAAAGAGAGAGAAGATTTTTATTTATTTATTATAATTTTTCTTGAGGTAGAGAGTACTCTGTTGCCATGGGTAAGGTACCATCAAGTCATAGTTCACAGCAACCTCAAACTCTTGGGCTCAAGTGATCCTCTTGCCTCAGCCTCCCAAGTAGCTAGGAATTTAGGCACCCACGGCAATACCCAGCTAGGTTTTCTATTTTTTTTTTTTTTTTTTTTAGTAGAGGTAGGGATTTTGCTCTGGCTCAAGCTGGTCTTGAACTCCTGAGCTCAAGCAATCCACCCACTTCGGCCTCCCAGAGTGCTAAGATTAAAGGCATGAGTCACACTCCCAGCCAAGAGAGTAGATTTAAATAACTAAAGTCAGGGAATAAGAGAGGTGACATCAGTGCAGACCTCATAGAAACAAAAAGGATTATAAGGGAATACAATGAACAATTGCATACCAACAAATTAGGTGACCTAAATGAAATAGGCAAATTCCTACAAAGACAAAAACAATTAAATTGACTCAAGAAGTAATAGAAAAATCTGAAAAAATATATAATGAGAGATTAAATTAATAACTTTAAAAGCTTTTCCATGAAGAAAAGTCCATTATAAGATTTTTCATGGGTGAATTTTACCAAAACTTTTTTTTTTTTTTGGTGACAGAGTCTCACTCTGTCACTCACGGTAGAGTGCGGTGGCATCAAAGCTCAGAACAACCTCAAACTCTTGGCTCAAGTGATCCTCTTGTTTCAACCTCCAGAGTAGCTGGAACTACAGGTGCCCACCACAATGCCCAGCTAGTTGGTCTTGAACTCCATCAGCTCAGGTGATCCACCTGCCTAAGCCTCTCACAGTGCTAGGATTATGGACATGAACCTCCATGCTGGCCCCAAAAATGTTTAAAGAAGAATGAACACTGGGCGGCGCCTGTGGCTCAGCAAGTAGGGTACTGAAGGTGGCGGATTCAAACTCAGCCTCCACCGAACTGCAAAAACAAAAAAATAGCTGGGCATTAGTTGGTCTTGAACTCCTCAGCTCAGGTGATCCACCTGCCTAAGCCTCTCACAGTGCTAGGATTATGGACATGAGCCTCCATGCTGGCCCCCAAAATGTTTAAAGAAGAGTGAACACTGGGCGGCGCCTGTGGCTCCGCAAGTAGGGTACTGAGGTGGCGGATTCAAACTCAGCCTCTGCCAAACTGCAAAAACAAAAAAATAGCTGAGCATTGTGGCAGGTGCCTGTAGTCCCAGCTACTCTGGAGGCTGAGGCAAGAGAATCACCTAAGCCCAGGAGTTGGAGGTTGCTGTGAGCTGTGTGATGCCATGGCACTCTACCAAGAGCTATGAAGTGAGACTCTGTCTCTACAGAAAAAAAAAAAAAAAAAAAGAATGAACACCAAACCTTCACAAAGTCTTCCAAAAAACAAAAAGGAACCTCTCTCTCTCTTTTCAGATACAGTCTCACTTTGTTGCCCTCGGTAGAGTGCCACAGTACCATAACTCACAGCAACCTCAAACTCTTAGGCTCAAGTGATCCCTTTGCCTCAGCTTCCCCAGTACCTTAGACTACAGGTGCGCACCACAATGCCTGGATATTTTTTAGAGATGGGATCTCACTCTTGCTCAGGCTGGTGTCGAATTCCTGAGCACAAGCAATTCACATGCTTTGGTCTCCTAGAGTACGAGGATTACAGGCATGAGCCACCACGCCCAGCTAAGAAGAAACATTTCTCAATTCATTCTACAAGGTCAGTTATTACTCTAACATTAACATGTGATACAGATATAACAAGAAAACTATAGACCAATATCTTATATTATACAAAAGTATCAAAACAAACTAATAAATAAATACATACATACATCCCAAAGCTAGGAAACCAAATTTAGCAACATAAAAGAATTATATATTATGACCAAATGGAATGCAAGGTTGGTTTAACATCTGAAAATCAATATATCACATCATCTTAATAATATAAAGAAAAACCACATAAAAATCTTAATAGATGCAGAAGATGCACTTGGCAAAAATACAATACCATTTTATGATAAATATAAAAAAAACTGGAATAAAAGATGTTATGAACTGAACTGTGTCTTCTCTTTAAATTTGTATGTTGAAACTCTAACTCCTATTGTGACTGTATTTGAAGATAGGGTCTTTAAGGAAGGAGGTAATTAATGTTAAACCTGGTCATATGGGTTCAACTAATTCAACAGGACTAGTGTCCTTTTAATTTGGGAGGATTTGTTTCAAGAAGTGGTGTCAGTGTGTTTGTATATATAAGAGCTATTAGTCTGTAGTTTTCTTACTATATTTTTGCCAAGATAACAATGCTCTTTCTGCCATCTTTCTGTGCCAATGTAACGGTGTGTTGGAGCCACTCGAAGGAAGAGGCAGGACGTGGATTCAAAGTATAAGCTTGCAAGAGGTGAGGCTCACCAGAGGTGCAGGAGAGCCCCAACAAACCTCCGCAATGGCTATTTATTGAGAGAATAACAGGTGTGGGGAGTGCCCAGTAATGATGTACAAGGGCTGTGTACTTAAGGATTGCCAAGTTCTCTTGTCTCACGTGCTCTTTCCCCACAACCCGCAGGATGAAGCACTGTAAAATAGTCAAGGTTTAACACCTCACTGGTTACTAATGAGTGACCAATCTTATATCATTCTGGAACCCTGAGTCACTTGGGGGCTTGCCCTCAAGCTACAAGATTTCTCTAGGCTTGCCAGGAGACTGTCCTGCTCCTGGAGTTTCCTTGGATGTGTTAAGAACCTCTTTTTCCCGGGCATTGTGGCAGGCACCTGCAGTCCCAGCTACTTGGGAGGCGGAGGCAGGAGACTCGCTTGAGCCCAGGAATTGGAGGTTGCTGTGAGCTGTGATGCCACGACACTCTATCCATCTATCCAGGGTGACAGCTTGAGGCTCTGTCTCAAAAAAAAAAGAACCTCTTTTTCAAGACATTCTTATGTAGGGTAAGGGAGATAACTGTTGTTGTTTACTTCACGTGCTCTTCCCGTGGAGCAGCTCTCCTTGCTAGGCAAAGGAACAAAAGGGCACATATAATAATTAACAGAATTACAGCAGTGGAGCTAGTGATGGTTTTCACAAAAGAAAAAGAAGAGAGGTTAGCGACAGTATTAGAAATATTGACCCATGAAAACTTAAATAATGAACTAAACAAAAACACTTTCAATTGATAAAATAAAAATGTTTTTAACTCAAAATTGAAGAACACAATTTTTTGACAAAATTTGGGTATGCAACATTGGAGCTGCGAAATTATGATTTGGTAAAAATAGTAGTTATAAAAGGAAGTTACAGTGGCATATTGGGGCGTTACAGTTGAAGTGGCATATTCTTCAAAGGTAAAAATCGATATGGAGAAAACACGGCCAAATTTTCAAAGCAAACAATTGATTCCGATTAAATAATTTCAGAGAGGAGGTGCTTTGGCTCATGCCTGTAATCCTAGCACTCTGGGAGGCCGAGACAGGTGGATCACTTGAGTTCAGGAGTTTGAGACCAGCCTGAGCAAAGTTAGACCTCGTCTCTCCTAAAAATGAAAAACTGAGGCAAGAAGATCACTTAAGCCCAAGAGTTTGAGTTTGCTGTGAGCTATGACACCATGGCATTCTGCTGAGGAGAAAAAGTGAGACCTTTGTCTCAAAATAAATAAATAAATAAATAATTTCAGAGAAATAAAAAAAAATTTAAACATCAAAAATGATTTTATAGGCTCAGCACCTGTGGCTCAAGCGGCTAAGGCGCCAGCCACATACACCTCAGCTGGCAGTCTCAATCCAGCCTCAGCCCACCAAACAACAATGATGGCTGCAACCAAAAATAGCTAGGCATTGTAGCAGGTGCCTGTAGTCCCAGCTACTTGGGAGGCGGAGGCAGGAGAATCGCTTGAGCCCAGGAGTTGGAGGTTGCTGTAAGCTGTGATACCATAGCACTCTACCCAGGGTGACAAAGTGAGACTCTGTCTCTAAAAAAAAAAAGGAAAAATTTAATTCTTGGAATTAGGACCCAAATTCATAAGATTTTTTATTTTCCATTGCTTATTTTTTAAAAGGAGAGAGTTTATTAAAGGGTATCTTTCATTATGGTTAGAAATATTTTAATTTTTTACCATCAGTCAACCTCTCATGGATTTGCCTGCAAACTTGACTATTTCCTGGCATAACTTCATAGGGGACAGTTTGGAATTGCTACTCTTAAGAACTTCAGCATGAATAAAATTGTTCATTCTAGAGATGACTTAGAATGAAAAAGAAAATAAAAACTCTTATAAGAGGACTGTCTTATCTTTCTAAAAGAGATTATTTAGTTTAATGAAAGAGTACTTCCCTCCAAGAATGGATTAAGAAACTCTGGTATATGTATATGATGAAATACTATTCAGCCTTAAAAAAGATGGAGACTTTATATATTTCCTATTAACCTGGATGGAGTTGAAGAACATTCTCCTTAATAAAGTATCATATAATGAAAAAGCAAGTATCCAATGCACTCAATATTAACAGAAAACCAATGATGAACAATCACACACCCATTTACTTGGGAGGCTGAGGCAAGAGAATCACTGAAGCCCAAGCGTTTGAGGTTGCTGTGAGTGGTGATGCCACAGCACTCTACTGAGGATGACAAAGTGAGACTGTCTAAAAAAAAAAAATTACACACTTGGGTGGCACCTGTGACTCAAAGGAGTAAGGCGCCGGCCCCATATGACGGAGGTGGCGGGTTCAAACCCAGCCCCAGCCAAAAACCACACATACACAAAAATTACACACCCATACAAGAGGAAAACATAATTAAATTCAAGTGGTGAGGAGGGTTGAGGGAAGAAGAAGGGGAAGGGGAGAGAGGAGGAGGATTGGGCACCTAATGGGCACAATGTAAGGGTACCTGGCACACCTCCTGGGTAAAGAACTGAACTACAATTAGACTTTATTTAACAAATGCAAACAATGTAGCCTAATCATTTGTACCCTCATATTAATCTGAAATTAAAAAAAAATAGAAAGATTACTTCCCTCCCCAAACATCCTTCATCTCCGATTCCTGGGTGATTAATAAGTACTGTATTTAATTCCGGCTCGGCGCCTGTGGCTCAACGGGCTAAGGCGCCAGCCACGTACACCTGAGCTGGCGGGTTCGAATCCAGCCCGGGCTCGCCAAACAACAATGACGGTTGCAACCAAAAAATGGCCAGGCGTTGTGGCGGGCGCCTGTAGTCCCAGCTACTTGGGAGGCAGAGGCAAGAGACTGGCTTGAGCCCAGGAATTGGAGGTTGGTGATGCTACGGCACTCTACCCAGGGTGACAGCTTGAGGCTCTGCCTCAAAAAAAAAAAAAAAAAAAAAGTATTGTATTTAATTCTGTGACTTGATAAAATTGTGAAGTTCCCTGGCTACCATTTAAAGCAGGCGTAATGACTTGTGTCTCTGCATATGTATTTTGAAAAGGGCTTTTCTATATCTAAACATTTTTCTCTCCTTAGAGCGGAAGGGTGATTAGCCTTTCTCTCATGATTTTATATTTGGGTAAAGCTGGCTCCCACTTACTTTTTTTTTCTTTTGAGACACGTTTTCACTATGTTGCTGAGCTAGAGTACACTCACATGATCATAGCTGACTGCAGCAAACTTCTGGGCTCAAGCAATCCTCAGCGTCCAGAGTAGCTGGGACTACAGGCACCCAGCACTGTGTCTGGCTTCCACTCACTTTTTATTTGTTTCCTACCTCAACTTTTTTTATTATTTTTTTTGAGACAGAGTCTCACTTTGTTACCCTGAGGTTGAGTGCCATGGCGTCATCATAGCTCACAACAGCCTCAAACTCCTGTGTTCAAGTGATCCTCATGCCTCAGCCTCCCAACTAGCTGGGGCTAAGGGTGCGTGCCAATAATGCCCAAGTAGTTTTTCTATTTTAGTAGAGATGGGGTCTCACTCCTGCTCAGGCTGGTCTTGAACTCCTGAGCTCAAGTGATCTGCTGCCACAGCCTCTCAAAGTGCTAGATTACAGGGTGAGTCACTGTGCCAGCCCTCTAAAATGTCTTTTATCCTTGAAATATCTTTGGGCTTCCTGAAATGGCCATGAGGTAATCAAATATTTGCTCCTTCACCTTATAAAAAGGAAAGATAATTAATACAATCAAGTTTGGGCATTCTTCAAACTTAAACTATGATGAGAACTATTCGTTTTTATTTTATTTTATTTATTTATTGGAGACAAGTTTCACTTTGTGGCCCTCAGTAGAGTGCCATAGCGTCATAGCTCACAGCAACCTCAGACTTTTGGTCTCAAGTGGTCTGAAGTGGTCTCTCTCTTGCCTCAGCCTCTTGAATAGCTGGGACTACAGGCACCAGCTACAACACCTGGCTATTTTTTTAGAGACAAGGTCTCACTCTGGCTCAGGCTGGTCTTGAACTCGTGAGCTCAGGTGATCTACCTACCTCAGTCTCACTTTGTCACCCTCGATAGAGTCGGTGGCGTCACACAGCTCACAGCAACCTCCAGCTCCTGGGCTTAGGTGATTCTCTTGCCTCAGACTCCCGAGTAGCTGGGACTACAGGCACCGACCATAACACCCGCTATTTTTTTGTTGCAGTTTGGCCGGGGCCGGGTTTGAACCCACCACCCTCAATATATGGGGCCGGCGCCCTATTCACTGAACCACAGGCACTGCCCAAGAACTATTTTTTTAATAACAAATTTTTAAAAATTAAAAAGAAAACAAAAAAGTCTATACCTTGTCAATTTTCTATACTGTGTACACATTTTTATTTTTAAGAATAAGTAATTCTTAAATAGATATTACTTTTTCAATTACAAAGTTAAAGAGACCATCAGGCCTATACATATTTAATGTAAATTTTTTTGTCTGTAATCCTTTTTTTTTTTTTTCTTTGAGTCAGAGCCTTAAGCTGTCACCCTGGATAGAGTGCTGTGGCATCACAGCTCACAGCAACCTCCAGTTCCTGGGCTCAAGCGAGTCTCTTGCCTTCACCTCCCAAGTAGCTGGGACTACAGGCGCCCGCCACAATGCCCGGCCATTTCTTGGTTGCAGCCGTCATTGTTGTTTGGCGAGCCGGGGCTGGATTCGAACCCGCCAGCTCAGGTGTACGTGGCTGGCGCCTTTGCCTGTTGAGCCACAGGCGCCGAGCCTGTCTGTAATCTTGTTAAGCCAACAGCTGGAAGACAGACAATAAGAAAATGGGAGGCAGTTGGTAGAAATAATTTTTTGGCAGTGGAGAAAAGGCTGGGACAAAGAAGGGCTGTGAGGATCTGGAGTCACAATGAGACTGTGCTTCGGAAGGTGGGGCATGTTAGGAAGGACAAAAAAGTGAGGAATTTAATTTCTTCACAAGGGAATGAATCAGGAAAAAGTAGCTCTAGATACAGCACAGAGCTGGTGAATGATATAATACAGTACTTCTGGAATGAGAGGGAAGAAGAGTATTCAGAAGTTGGCATGTGAGGTAACTCGCCCAGAAGAGCTGCAGACGAACAGGGACAGCGGGGCTTCTGCGTGAAGAGCCCTGTGAATTCCGGGCTATTGATGTCAGCAGATCATTTTACCTACTCAGAACTCAAATTTCCACTTTCCTTTGATTTTGAGTTTTAGAGGAGTGTTCAGCTTAAGATCACTAAAGTCTCTGGGGACTTCTTCATTTACTATGCTGTATTCTATTAATGAAAGAGGAACTTGAGGCTTGGCGCCTGTGGCTCAAGTGGCTAAGGCGCTAGCCACATACACCTGGGCTGGCAGGTTCCAATCCAGCCCGGGCCCGCCGAACAACAATGATGGCTGCAACAAAAAATAGCCAGGCATTGTGGGGGCGCCTGTAGTCCCAGCTACTTGAGAGGCAGAGGCAGAAGAATCACTTGAGCCCAGGAGTTGGAGATTGCTGTGAGCTGTGATGTCACCACACTCTACCCAGGGCCACAGCTTGAGGCTCTGTCTCAAAAATAAAAATAAAAATAAATAAAAGAGGAACTTTAATACTAAATAGTAGAAGAAAATGTTACAGAGAAAAATAGGTGGCAGCATGCATAAAAACTATTAGCATAAATATGTATGGGAATTTTTCTCTTATGTGCAGATATAATGCCTGCCAGTTAGCAGCTGTGACACACATTCCTTAAAATAAATAGCTGATTCAATAATTGGAAATGTGAGCTTTATCAATAAAAATTATGTAATAAATTAAAGATTTCTATAAGCTCAGTTGGAAGTATAATACCTCAGTTAACTACATTCTCCTTTGGAATTGTATTTTTGTCTTTTGCTCACAAGTATTTTTGAATTTATATTCCTAAAGGAAAAAAAAAGACATTTATAAACACACTAACACGGGCAACTGGAGAGAGGGGAACCTCTGGTTTCTGAGTGGGAAACTTTGTTCTGTCGGCAACCAAAGACAGGATTAAATATGTGTGATGCTGATAAAGGCAAGAAGAGTTTTGTTTGTGCCTAGTGCCACACCATGGGAAAGGGGGCAAGCACAAGACTGGGCCGAATCGCCCTGGTGCCTTTGGGCAGAAGACAAGTCAGGCTGCTGGGTTCTCTTATACAGATGCCCTGATAAGGACAAAGGCATCACCTGGGGAGAGGATATGCTGGTGGAGTATTAGGAGAATCCTAAGCACATCCGTAGAGCAAAAATCATCCATGCAGGTGTTAAGAAGGCAGCACTGGTGTTTGTAGGCCATGTACCTATCATCTTCGGAGCAGTTTCTGTTCAAGTCTCTTGCCCACACAGAAATGGGGTTGTGTTCTTTTCTTATTGATTAGTTTGAGTTCTCTGCAGATCTTTGTTGGACATAACCTGCAAAAATCTTCTCCCATTCTGAAGGCTGTCTGTTTGCTTTACTTACAGTGCCCTTAGCTATGCAGAAGTTTTTTAGCTTGATCTGATCCCAGTAGTATATTTTTGGTGTTGCTTCAATTTCCTCCTCATAAAGTATTTTCCCAGGCCAATATCTTCAAGTGTTTTCCTTGCACTTGCTTCTAGTATTCTTACAGTTTCATGTCTTAAGTTTAAATCTTTTATCCAGTGAAAATCAATTTTTGTTAGTGGTGAAGGTAAGGGTCCAGTTTCAGTCTTCTACAGGTTGCCAGTCAATTCTCTCAGCACCATTTGTTAAATAGGGAGTTTTTTCCTCAGTGTTATGTTTTTGTTAGGATTATCAAAGATCAAATAATGAGGCTCAGAGCCCATAGCACAGTGGTTATGGTGCCAGCCACATACACTGAGGGTGGCAGTTTGATCCCAGACCAGGCCAGCTAAATAACAATGACAACTACAACAAAAAATAGCTGGGCCTTGTGGTGGGTGCTTGTAGTCCCAGCTACTTGGGAGGCTGAGGCAAAAGAATAGCTTAAGCCCAAGAGTTTGAGGTTGCTGAGTGCTGTGACGCCACAGCACTCTACTGAGGGCAACATAGTGAGACTCTGTCTCAAAAAGAAAGAAAGAAAGAAAGATCAAATAATGATATGTGTTTGGGTTCATCTCTAGATTCTTTATTCTGTTCTATATAGCTACATCTCTATTTTTGTGCCAGTACCATGCTGTTTTGATCACTGTAGATTTGTAGTATAATCTGAAGTCTGGTAACATGATGCCTCCTGATTTGTTTTTATTTCTAAGTAATTCCATATAAAATTAAGTACTATTTTTCAAGTTCATTGAAGTATGACATTGGTGCTTTGATAAGGATTGCATTACATATGTAGATTGCTTTGTGTAGTACAGATATTGTAACAATGTTGATTCTTCTCAGCTGCCACACGGTATGTTTTTCCATTTGTTAATATCTCCAGCTATTTCTTTTCTAGGGGTTTCATAGTTATCTTTATAGAAAGCTTTCACTTTCTTTTTTAGATAAATTCCCAGGTATTTCATCTTCTTTGGCACTACTGTAAAAGGGATAGAGTCCTTGACTGTATTTTCAGCTTGACTGTTGTTGACATATATAAAAGCTATTGATTTCTAAGTATTGATTTTGGAGCAGCGCCTGTAGCTTAGTGGGTAGGGCATCGGCCCCGTATACTGAAGGTGGAAGGTTCGAACCCAGCCCTGGCCAAACTGCAACAAAAAATAGTCAGGCGTTGTGGAAGGTACCTGTAGTCCCAGCTACTCGGGAGGCTGAGGCAAGAGAATTGCCTAAGCCCAGGAGTTGGAAGTTACCGTGGGCTGTGATTCAATGGCACTCTACCGAGGGCAATAAAGTGAGACTCTGTCTCTAACAATAAATAAATAAATAAATAAAATAAGTATTGATTTTGTATCCTGAGACACTGGTATATTCCTTGATCACTTCTAAGAGCTTTGTAGTTGAGTTTTATACCTGGGCTTTTCCAGGTATAAAATCATGTCATCTGCAAAGAATGAGAGTTTGACCTCTTTTGACCCCATTTGAATACCCATGATCCCCTTCTCTTGCCTGATTGTGATGGCTAGGACTTATAGTACTATGTTGAATAGCAGTGGTGACAATGGGCATCCCTGTCTAGTTCCAGATTTGAGTGGAAATGTTTTCAAGTTTACTCCATTCAATATGATATTGGCTGTGGGTTTGTTGTAGATGGCCTCTATCTGTTTAAGAAATGCAGCCATAAAAGAAGAGGGGGACTTTACATCTTTTATGTTTACCTGGATGGAGTTGGAACATATTCTTCTTACTAAAGTGTCTTAAGAATGGGAAAAAAGTACCAATGTACTCAATACTATTATGAAACCAATATATAAACATTTACACATTTATAAGAATGATAAAACAGGGGGCCCAAGTCCTTCTGATCGAGGCCCATAAAAAAAAAAAAAAAGAATGATAAAAAACAAAGATATTCAAGAAAGAAAGAGGGAAGAAGAGAGAGAGAGGAGGGGAGGGGAGAGGGGAGTGGAGGGAGGATGTTTGGTGGGATCTCACCTAATGTACACAAAGCAAGGCTACATTTCAAAACAACTAAGAGTATATTATAAATGTCTTACCACAAAAATAAGTAAGTGAGGTGATGATTTTGTTAACTAGTTTAAGGGTTCCACATTGTATATCATATCATCACATTGTACTCCCTGAATGAATATGGTTATGATTTAATAAAAATTAAGTTAAAAAAAAAAAGGGTGAGGACTGGAGATAAAGTAGTAATTGTCTGCTTTACTTTTGGTCTCATTTATGCCAGTCTAATTCCTTGTATCGACTAAAATGCTGCCTTTTATTTATTGAAAGGCATTTTAATGTGGTTTATATATAATATCAAATATAGAATATTTAACGTCTCATATTTTATAGACAATCCATAAGTTAAAATATTTTTAAAAGTCAGTGTGACAAGAAATATACACAAGTTAAACTTCTGAATTCTTTACTAAGTCAGACTAAGTTATAATTTTAGGCTGGCTCTGTACAGTTATTCAAAAACATATAGAATTGTGGAACTACTGTGTATGTGTGATTGGTAGTGATGCCTTTGCCAACTCAGTAGACAGATTAAAGTAGAGGAGATATACACAAATTATGTGTGATCATAAGATAATTAAAAACAAAATCACAGGCTTGGCACCTGTGGCTCAACGGGCTAAGGCGCCAGCCATGTACACCTGAGCTGGCGGGTTCAAATCCAGCCTGGGCCTGCCAAACAACAATGACGGCTGCAACCAAAAAATGGCCGGGCATTGTGGCAGGCACCTGTAGTCCCAGCTGCTTGGGAGGCGGAGACAAGAGACTCGCTTGAGCCCAGGAATTGGAGGAGTTTGCTGTGAGCTGTGATGCCATGGCATTCTATCCAGGGTGACAGCTTGAGGTTCTGCCTCAAAAACAAAACAAAACAAAACAAAAACAAAATCACAGGTCATTTTATAAAATAATAAAATGAGCAACTGCTTCCATTCTTTTTGTAACAGTTTTATTGCAATATAATTCACAAATCCACATAATGCATTCTTTTAAAGCACACAATTCAATGGTTTATAGTGTATTCACAAAGCTGGGTGCCCATTACTACAATCAATTTTAGAATACTTGTCTCACCACCCCCAAATAATCTTATACCTATTAACAATTGCCCCTTATTTTCCTCTGACCTCCCAACCCTCGGCAACCACTATTCTCCTTTCTGTCTTTATGTATTTGTCTATTCTGGGCACTTCATATGCATAGTATTATAACATATGGCCCTTTGTTGCTGGCTTCATTCATGGAACATGTTTTCCAGATTCATCCTTACTATATCAGATACCAGTACATCATTCCTTTTTATTTCTGAATAATATTCCATCATATGGTGTGCAGAAAAGCATTAAGAGGAAGCTGAGATTGCCTTCCTTAGAAAGGCCTGCTTATAAGCTTGGCCCCTTGACTGATGTCTGGGAACTTGAATTTTGGGAAATTCCTACCATTCCTTTACTGGTTTTCTTTGCCTTGACCATTTGTATAAACTCTTTATGCTCTTCAACTGCTTTCCTTCTGGGAGTCCGAAATCCTGCTACATGGTAGGCAAAGGGTCCATATAATCAGCTTCCCATAAAAACCTTAGGCACTGAGTCATTGTGAGTGCATCTGGCAGGTAACATTTCATGCATGTGATCATGATTCCTGCTTAGTATGTAAGCATGTCCTGTGTGATTTCACTTTGAGAAGACTCTTGGAATGTTGGGCCTCATTTTCTCTGGACTTGGCCTCATGCACCTTTTCCATTTGCTGATTTTCCTTTTTATCCTGCTGCTGTAATAAAGTGGGACCTTGAGTATTGACTACATGCTGAGTCCTGTGACTTCTCTCAGGAGTCACCAAATATAGCAGCAGTTCTCAACCTGTGGGTCGCGACCCATTTGCAAGTCTCCTGCATATCAGATATTTACATTATGATTCTAACAGCAGCAAAATTATGGTTAAGAAGTAGCAACGAGGCTCGGCGCCTGTGGCTCAACGGGCTAAGGCGCCAGCCATGTACACCTGAGCTGGCGGGTTCGAATCCAGCCCCAGGGTCCGCCAAACAACAATGACGACTGCAACCAAAAAATGGCCAGGCGTTGTGGCGGGCGCCTGTAGTCCCAGCTACTTGGGAGGCGGAGGCAGGAGACTCGCTTGAGCCCAGGAATTGGAGGTTGCTGTGAGCTGTGATGCCACCGCACTCTACCCAGGGTGACAGCTTGAGGCTCTGTCTCAAAAAA
>CAUYON010123149.1:0-47799 GCA_963573935.1 Arctocebus calabarensis | reverse complement strand
ACTACAACAAGAAAAAAATAGCTGGACGTTGTGGCGGGTGCCTATAGTCCCAGCTACTTGAGAGGCGGAGGCAAGAGAATCGCTTAAGCATATGGTTCTCAACCTGTGGGTTGCGACCCCTTTGGGAGTCAAATGACCCTTTCACAGGGGTCACCTAAATACATCCTGCAGATCAGATATAATACATCCTGCGTATCAGATATTTACATTACGATTCCTAACAGTTGCAAAATTACAGTATGAAGTAACAAGGAAAATAATTTTATGGTTGGGGTCACCACAACATGAGGAGCTGTATTAAAGGGTCGCGGCATTAGGAAGGTTGAGAACCACTGGCTTAAGCCCAGGAGTTGGAGGTTGCGGTGAGCTGTGACGCCATGGCACTCTACCAAGGGTGGCATAGTTGAGACTGTGAGAAAGAGAAAAAAGTTCCAAAATGGCTTTGAAGAGTGGACTAGTCGCTGGCGTTGGTGCGCAGCTTCTCAAGGAGAGGACTTGGAAGGTGACTGCAGAGACGCTGAGCAGTGGGGGGAGGGGGGGAGGGGAGCACTTTGTCTAGACCAAGTTCAAGAACTTAATTGGCAGAACTTACTTCTCAAGCCTTAATTCTTTTTTTCTCTCAGATGTATACATGATTTTGTCTCTAGCCTTGTTTAGGTCCCCTTTTCATCTCTACTTTTTCATTTTTAAAACAAGAATTTCTGGTGAGCTTTCCCCTCATGGGCACACTGTCAGGGACCATGGCACACCTCCTGGGGGAGGGGCACACCTACAACAAGGACCTGTACCCTCCTATTAGTCTGAAAGTTTTTAAAAAAGAAGAAAATGAGGATTTATCATAGAACTTTATAATACATTAATTTCTTTAGCAGAAATTGTCACGTGTTCACTCAGAAAATGAGTATCGTGTTCCAGTTGTGTGGTGGGCACATTGTACGGACAGAGTACTTATGAAAACCTTCTTTTCTTCCTTTCGGGTCTCATATCTCATCATATTAGATTCTCATTGACCTTTTTGGGACATACATTTGATGGTTTAAGGTGTCCAACCTTTTTATTTCTGCTGTATATTGGAAGAAGAGTAGTACTGTTGGCCTCGCATTCAATACGTAAACGTTACCGACGGCCAGTGAGCAAAAAAAAAGGTCTGCATAGAATTTCTGTGGTATCTATCACCACAGATAAGCAAGCAGTTCGCATGTAATCCTCATGCAGCCATCAGATACCTCTGGATAGTGTTTTCTTGGATATTAAAATTAAGACAAGAAAACATTCTTCCAAAGTTGTTGGTTTGTTTTGTTAAATTCATTGTAAAAGAACAGTGTTTCATTTGAAAGGGTGATAGAATGTTGTAAGAAATTCTCCTAGTTTAATGTTTTTCTCATTCAAACAATTTGGGTTGATACATGTTTTCAAATGTGTGAATAAGCGTTATTGTCCAAATCTTGTTGAGATTATGTTAAAAGTAATTTATTTTTCTTTTTTAGCTCATTTGATCCTTTCCAGCTGATACCTTGTAATTTATTCAGTGACGAAAAGCAGGTATTATTTTATAAATAACCATAAAATAATACTTATCTCTGTCAGGAAATATTTTCTTTTTCTGTATGTGCAGGGTGTATGTATGTGAAAAGATTGGACAAGGTAGAGGCTATTAAGGGTCAGATGAATGATACAAATGAAAAATGAGAGAGAATTTCTCCCTACTAGTGTTTGAATGGTAATTCTTTTAAGAAGTCCAGTTTGCTCTGAGCCTTGATTAGTGCTGACAATTTAGTGGGTTAGGTAAAGGAGAAAAGGGTGGACATTTTATCTGGGAAGAATGAAATCTCTATTTTTATGCTCCCCCACTTTTTTTTCTTATATTTCAGGAGCCATTTCAGGTGAAAGTGGCTTCAGAAGCACTTTTAATAATGGATTTGGTAAGGATAATCTGTTGTGTTTTACTTAGTTATTCTGATTTCTATTCTTGTATTTTTATTGCAGGCATAATACAGAGTATGGAAGATGTGTATTTTGGATCTTAACTATTCTTTTACAAGGAATCTAAAAATAAGTCTTTTCTTTTGGAGAAAAGCCAAACCATTGCATGTTTCCATATTTTAGAGAAAATAAATTAATGTGAGTTTTTGCAGACTGTTGATCATCATTAGTCTTATTTTCATTTCCTACCATCTTGTGTCTGCTGCCTTTTAGCTCACCAAAACAAAGCCCAAGTCTTATAATGAGGAGATTCCTTGTTTGCACTAAATTTCCAGCATCTCCAACAATTCTAGGTGTGTTTGCAGTGTTTCTCTGTAGAAGGACTCAGTGGCTTTTACTTTGTGTCCTTATAATATCTTTTTTGGACATGGAAAGCAAATGGTGTCATTTTGTAAGTGAGAAGGTAGAGGGCGGGAGTGTCTTAGTGTTTATTAGGAGACTTCTCAGCCAGCAGTGAAGATAGAAGTCAGTATCTAGTTATTCTCCTGTGCTACTTTATTTTAGAAAAGCACAATTACCAGGCTTACAAATGACTCTTGCGTTATAAGTAAGCTGTATGCACTGGGCTAAGTTTGTCTTGTGTTTCTTTTAGCATGCTCATGTTTCTATGGCAGAAGTGATTGGTCTGTTAGGAGGAAGATACTCAGAAGTGGATAAAATAGTGGAAGTAAGTTCTCTCTTTTAAAAAAAAAAGTTTTAATTATTATGTAGTCCTACTGTTCATACCAAATAGTTTTGGGATTCAGTGAGTATAATTAAAGTATAAACTTTATCTATGATATATGGGAGAACACGCAAATGCAGCAAGTTACAGATACCTAGAAGTGACTTGAAATTCCACATACTCAGCACCTGTTTCTTCTTACCACCGAGAGAACAAACACTGCCGGGCCTTGGCTCCTCGTCACCTTCACCAGCAAAAAGCCACACCTCCTACGAGGCCAGAACTGTGTACTAACATTCACAGTGGAAAGTTAGGGTATAACATTTTTTTGAAATTATCATCATAAGTATCAGGAGTTGTTTAGAAAATGCCTTTGTACTGGTATTGTGTGAGCTGAACTGGAAAACTAACAATTATGATTGTGTTTGAGTAAAAGCCATGCTAAGTTCCTAGCGTACAGTGATACTTTTGGAGTATAAGTCATTTGCAAATTGCAGGCTGCCCGAGATACAAATAAAAGTCTTAGTCTTGAAAAATGTCTGTGTCTCTGTGTGAAAGAATTAAAATATGAAAGTAAAAGAATTGACAAGTTGTTAGCATAATCATATGAGATTATGATTAATCTCATCCTTCATAGGTCTGTGCCGCAGAACCCTGTAACAGTCTGAGCACAGGGCTGCAGTGCGAGATGGACCCCGTGTCACAGACACAGGCCTCGGAGACCCTGGCCATCAGAGGCTACAGTGTCATCGGCTGGTATCACTCTCATCCTGCCTTTGATCCTAACCCTTCCTTACGAGATATAGACACTCAAGCCAAATACCAGGTATTTTGGGGGTGTTACATGTGTGTAGTCTGAGTCATTGCCTCCCCATAATGCCTACGGTGTTGCATTTCTAATGTTCCATATGTCTGGGATTTTAAAAGAATATTTTTTTTCTGATTGCAGGAGTAATATAAATTTATATAGACATTTAGAAAGTCAGCTGTTTTGTTTAGTACAGACAACCCATGAAAGTTAACAATGATAATTAGTCTTGGAGCCTTTAAAAATTAATGGAAACAACCAGGACAGAGACTGTGTATAATTGAAATAATCACAAACACAATATGTTTTGAATCTCTGGAAAAAAAAAAGTTTTGTTCTACAATTTTATGTTTGCTATGTGAGTGTTTTTGCTGTAGGCAGCTATTGTTAAATTATTACTCTATTGGCAAATATTGTAGTTATAGGGTAGTGAATATAATTAGTAAATATTTTCATGGCAAATATAAGTTTTGTAGGCCACATGATTTTATTTTTCACCGAGTTACTGGGTTAAACCTATTTTGGCCTGACTGACAGTGTGAAAGAAATACAACAGGTATTTCCTTTGGTTGTTTGGGTATCAAGTTTTTAATGTACATTTTTATTTTGCTAAAAGGTTAGTGTGGATAAATACTGAGTTTTAAATTTATATAGTTCAAACTAATTATATTTTTCTTATTATTATAGAGTTACTTCTCTAGAGGAGGTGCAAAGTTCATTGGAATGATTGTTAGTCCCTATAATCAAAGCAATCCATTACCATATTCTCAGATTACCTGCCTGGTTATAAGTGAGGAAATTAGCCCAGATGGCTCATACCGTAAGTTTTCAACAAAAGTAACTTCATCCTATTTCTGCCTTCATTTCTTTGAGTCTTACATACCACAGAATTCATAACTATGCAAAACTATTTAATGGGAACATTTATGTCCTGGACTAAGGAGTTTCTCTTGGTTGTCACCTAGTGATGCCACTCTCTTCCCTTTCATAATACCCTGCTGTGTTTAAGTCCCAATTGTGTTACCATGGCCACGGGGCAAAAGAATTGAAACATGGAGAAAAGTTAGGGCCAAACTGTGTATGGAGGCCCTGGAGACACTGCAGTGAACAAAATAGAATCTCTGTTCTCATGAAAATTGTTCATAGAATGCAGGCTGGCTTTCTTTTTGGAATGCAAATGAAAGAGAAAATACCCACCAGCTTTCCATCACCTCCCAGTTTAAGATCATTATTAACCAATTGTTTTTGTCTCTTAGTTCCCATTGCATCTCAAGAAAGAATTTGGTAGGTGTAGCCCATCCATTGCTTGTTTCCTCTCAGGTTTTATGTCCACTTGCAGTCCGCCATTTCTAGCTGGATGGGGAAGGAGCGGGGTGATGGGGGAACAGTAAGCCTCCCAGGGTGTGTCTGCTCTCCTCACCTTCACTCCTCTCCTCCAGCAGCACTCTTCCTCATTAGTTTCATGAGCTCTTCGTGAGTAGATAGAATATTGTGTTTGTTTTTTATCCTGTTTCTAGCATGATGCCTGGCATAAAGTAGGTACTAAACGAGTGTTTGTTTAGTAATTAATGTTTCTTCATTCTTAATTGTTTCACTTGGATGCCTTCTGTTTGGTTGGTGTTTATTATCGCTCTGTTCTTAGTGTATCTGCAGTACTATTTCTCTGCCTTCATCGTTGCATCAGTCCTGTAATGTAATGTATCTGTTTAGCAAGTTGTATTAAACTGAGACTCTTGTTTTGTTCTTCTTCGTCTTCATATCCTCGGTAGCGCCCACAGTCGCCTTGCATCAGGGAAGGGGTCAAGGCTCTGTGGGTTTCTGTTGAAAGGTAATGCTGCATTCGCTGTACTCAGAATCTGCATTTTCACCATAGCACGTAATATACATTCTTCTTTGACTCAGTATCATTTTACAAAAAGGAGAATTCCAGTTACTTTAAATCATTTCTCAATCTCCCAGTCTGTTAGGTTTTGATAGTGAGCCTCTACTCTGGCTTGACTTTAGGTTTAAGTTCATTAGAATTACATGAAATTTCAAATGTAGTTTGTGGAATTCCATTTCTGGCCAAAATGAAGTAACCAGGACCTGTCTGAAATAACCAAAAAAGTGGACAAAACTTATAAAATAAAGGTATTTAGGTCACAATATCAGGCAGCAAAGGAAGGTGATTGCTGAGGCTGGGAAAGAAACGGGTCAGCCAGTTTCCCAGCTTCTGACTGAGAAGGGTTTCCAGGTGTGGCCCAAGAGGAGAAAGTCTGAGCATGGCTGGTTCTCCGAGGGGATGGAGGCAGCTAAATTTGAGGAACAGAGTCCCAGAGAACAGAAAGCTGAATAAAGAGCAAACTAGAGATTGGTAGAAGGTACTCCTTGAGTATTTAGCAAAATGCACACCAACTCATGCATGTGAAAAAGCTCCCACGTGGGAAAGAACTGCTGGAAAGGACGGAGGGAAGCTGCGTGGTGCTCACAGAGCGACTGGACAGCGCACGGGGCTTCTCTGTTACCTTCCGAACAGCGCCGCCTTATCAATGACTTGTGCTGCCAACACCTCATATTAGATCTTATCTTTTGCTTTGCTCCTCAGAGAAACCAAAAATTAAGGTTTTCTAGTGTACCTGAAAGGGCGGCACTCAACTGGCAGAGATCTCACAGACCACCAAGGCTTGTAAGAAAGGTCTTATTGGCGAGGGATGCTGCAGAGCTGCACCAGGGAGAGAAAAGGGAGGGGAGGGAGGGAGCAGAGAGCGCACGCCCACACCAAAAGAAAACCGCACCCTTGTATAGGTTCGGTTAGAGGAAGTCTTAGAATGGTGATGGGCTGGTGGAATAGCCAATGAGGAATTACTGCTCTGGTGAGAAGAGCCGTTGGGGCAGGCCATAAGTTTGAAATTTTCAGTGGGTAATTGGGACAGGGAGATAAAGTAAGTTTTGCGGTTTACCTAACAGTACTTCGTGCTAATACTTTTACCTCAGGTACTATCTTTAAAATACCTCTAATAGTTAAGGGTTTTCTGTACTGGAATAGGTAGGAAATATACTTAGTGATTAGTTTTCTCCTGATATTTTAGTGGACAAAATACTCTATAAAAAGAAGGCACTAGCTTTAGTGTCTTTTGGGGGGTTAGAAAAATAATAATATCAAAGAGAGCTGTAGATAGTTGGTGTGTTTTCATTTTGTTCATCAGCACCACCTGAAAATGCATTATTTTCCTCTCTTTGTTTTCAGCTTTCCTTAAGAGTAGGAGTCACTCAACAGTATTCAGATTCTAGCTTTGACATTCATTGGTCTTTACCTTGGGCAGGTTACTCTTTCATTCTCTGGTACATCCATAAAATGAGAAAAAATGACCTTGCTTACAGGGTGAGTGGGTGTCAGGACTGTCGGTAGTATGTGTAAGGGGTTTAGCAGATAATAGGTTTTCAGTAGGTAGTTATGATTGTAGCTGGAACCGTGCTTAGTGGGTGGGTAATCAGAGCATGTCAAGTAGGTTATTGTTTATCACCAAAAGAAGTTTGCTTAGTATCCTGTGTACTAGAATGAGTCACTCTTTGTAAGTTTTTGGAGGAGAGGAGAAATAAAGTAAAAAAAGATTGGTTATCGGGCTTGCTGTCTCCTTCCCTCCCAAACAAATGAAAATATGAAAAAAATGCCTTTTTAGAGCATATTGACAACTAAATTATGCCTCATTTCATTGTGAGGAAATATACTATGTTTTCCCCTGTTCTCTTCTTGTTTTCTGAGCCACCATTCTGCGTGGGCTCCGAGGTCAGCCAGCCTGCATGTGGCAGCCTGTGCACCGCACTGACTGTCTCAGCCTCAGTTCTCTCATCTGTAAGATGGGAGAATGTCACCTACATTACGGCATTGCTGTAAGCTTAATAACCTGTGTTTTATTTTAAAAAAGAAAAAAAAACTTTATCACGGAAAGGATGGTAGCATGTCTCAGTTTGCCTATGACAATCCCAGTTTAAGTCTGAGGTTCAAGCATTATTGCTAATAGTGCCCCCTTTGACTCAAAAAGTCTCCTGATTTGGGTAATAAATTATGTGACCATTCTACCTCACAGTGCCTTGCATAGAATTTTTACACAAATGGTGCTTTTCTTTGTTATTATTAATAGGTTGGCATTAACATGCTTGGAGGACCTGGTACAGTCAGGTAGTAAATATTTAATGAATGCCTGCTAAGTTGAAAGAGCTCCTTAGCTGGGCTGCCAAGCTGTGGCCGTAGAAACACTGAAGGGAATTTTAAGTATAATTAAAAGGAGATTGTAGATTTAAGCAACAGTTGATGACAATGTGCTTTTTTCTTTTTCCAGGCTTACCTTACAAATTTGAAGTACAGCAGATGTTAGAAGAACCTCAGTGGGGACTAGTGTTTGAAAAGACAAGATGGATAATAGAAAAATACAGGCTCTCCCGCAGGTATGAGCTTGTTTGAGATGGTCGTACAGCTGCAGTGTTTCTCATTAAATTAGGTTTCAGAGAAAACCCAAGTTAGATATAAAATCGTGATGTATGGCATCAGTGATAGCTTATTGCAGAGCTGATTAGTTTGTTTCATCACTTTGTTTTCATATTTCTTCCTACAGCAGGGTCCCCATGGATAAAATCTTTCGCCGGGATTCTGACCTGACTTGTTTGCAGAAAGTAAGCCGCCTTCGCTTTAATCGGTTCCGTTGTTCACAGAGTCTAACCCTGCTCATCTCAAGTGTTTTCCCATGATGACTAATGTTTTCTAGATAATTTTCTATATATTTTGTTATTGCCTTTTCTTTTCTAAAATTAATTTCTAGGGCATAACTAGTAATGTGTTTCGTTGTCTACGCTTGCACATAGGGAAAAATACTATTTTAGAATAAATTTGTCAGCATTGGAGCATCTGATAAATCTCTTAGCAGATTATTATTATACACAACGGACATTTTTCTCATTAAATTGAAAACTATCATGTTTCCATTTCAGCCTTAACAGCTGATCATTTGGAAGAATGATGAGATCATATTAATCTAATAATCAAATTTAAGTGGTCATTTTATTTAACTTTCTAGTAAGAAGTCAGAGTTTTGAATTCTTTTATTTCACTTGTAGCTTTGCTTGTGTAATGAGTTAGATTAGTAGACTGGCTATATTTTGTCTTTTTTTTCAGCAATTTGGGATTAGAAAATTTAAACATTAAGTTTCTTTTTAATATTTTTTGTCCCTTTATGTTCCATCCGCTTTTTGTGTGCTATTGAAAAGATTATATGCACATTTCCCAGAAAAGACAGTACCATTCTAACTTCAAAACGGTAGAGTCCTGTGTTTGCACGTGTGTGGATTTGTTTGTATATACAGGATTATTTTGCTCTGTAAGTGTAACTACTTTTAAAAGTCATAAAGTAACAAATTTGCCTCAAGTAGAAAGCATTATGTATACAATCTCAGTTTTATCTTACATAAAATCATAAAAAGACTAAACTTTATTAACTACTTTAAAAAGTCACAAATTTGCCCCAAGAGGAAAGCATCATGTATAGAATCTCAGTTTTATCTTACATGAAATCATAAAAGGACCAAACTCTGTTTCTCAGCAGTGCTTTCCTCCATGGCAGTGGTATGATTATTGAACAAGTTAATCTTCATCCACTTTTAAAGAGAGTGTCTCTCATTTGAGCATTAGGAAATATGAGGGTTAGAAAGGGATAAAATAGTATTAGTAATGCAAACTCTTTTATACTTTTTATGTACTTAAATATAAAACTTTTCTTTTCCCCTAGCTTTTGGAGTGTCTGAGGAAAACTCTGAACAATGTGACCAATTGCTTCATTGCTGAAGAATTCTTGACTCAAGTAGAAAATTTATTCCTTTCTAATTATAAAAGCAAGCAAGTGAATGGAGTGCCTGAAGAGAACTGTACAAAGGAATCGCTAATGTGATTATTTTAAAGTGAGACATTTTAATCTGGACAGAATAGATCCTACTTTCAAAGTTATAACCTTGAAATAATTGTAATTTAGTTAACAGTGGCACAGCTTACGTGTTTGTTTGTTTTAATTCACAAAGTCCAGGCTTTGTCTCACATAAGTCTTGTGCAAAAGAAGAGACACCGACACTTGGTGATGATGGAGCCTTCTGTAACCAGGGTCCACCACAGGGGTCCAGGCCTTTGTTCAGCAGTGCTGTGGAGCACAGGCCGTGGTCTGTTTTGCTTTTGTATTCAGCTTGACAGAGGGAATATGTCTCTAAGTCTTGTTTCTTCTCTCAACTAGCCATTTCTTATGTTCAATTTTGCTATTCATATCTCATCTTAGAAGCACTTCTGGTTGGGCACACACCTGTCATATCCAGCACTTTGGAAGGTTGAAGCAGAAGGATTGCTTGAGGTCAGGAGTTAGAGACCAGTCCAAGCAACATTAAGAGACTCCCTCTCTACAAAAATATGTTTAAAAAATGAGTTGGACATGGTGGTACAGTCCTTTGTCTCAGCTACTCAGGAGTCTGAGGCAAGAGACTCCCTGAAGCACAGGAGTTTGAGGTTACAGTAAGCTGTGATTGTGTTACTGTACTCCAGCCTGGACAACAGAATGAGACTTTGTCTCTAAAATAATAATAATAATAATAATGACGAAAATTAGCACTTCCGGTCTCCAGTATGTTCTGGTAAAATTTGTTTATGGTTCAAATGAGATATGGCTGGGTGATCACTGAGATAAAATCAATATGGTTTTATCTCAGGTTGAGAACTACTGATTAGTAAATCTTCACAACCTGCTGTATGGAGGGGGCAGGAGGCACAAAGAGAAAATCTTAAAAACAGGAGAGGGTCAAATTACTAGTTTTTAATCATAGATATTTGCTTCCATGTTACTTTATAGAAACAATATAAGATAGGCCATTTTCTCATATATCTTGAGTTTTTTATGGATTTCATATACATAAAATAATTAGCTTTAACTAGATGTCCATTTACATTAGTGTGTATAATAAAACGTCATTTAACTGGAATGTGGGTAATCATAACCTTTAAACTAGATTTTTTCCCCTACTGCCTACTGTCAAGAGAAAGGCTAATTGCAATAAAACTTTGGATAAATCAGAGATTTAATTTTTTCTAATAAGAGAAGGCTTATGGAACATTTTACATATTTAGCCCAGTCTCAGTCATAAACTTTCTGAATCTGAAACAGAGGTTAGCAAATTACGTTGTCTGTGCAGGGCCAGTTAGTGAATGAAGTTGGCCTTTGGAGCCATGTGATCTCTATCAGACTTTCTTCTTTGTGTATTTTTTGTAACTCTCTAATAGCTCATGAACCTCACAAAACACAGGCTGCTGGCTATTATTTTCCAACCCTCTATCTAAAGAATTACAAACATTATAATTTTATTCTAGATTTATGAGCCTGAGATACCAACAGCTTGTATCATCTTTAAATGACAATAAAACTCAGAATTGTGATCTGCATTTAGGTCCATTTTCAAATAAAAGTAAGAAATTCTGGTGCCTCATAGCAGTGGAATAGACTTTATTTTAATAACTGGAGAATTCAGGTATATCCATTCTCTAAGAATTTTTACTAATTACAGTTTCATCATATCTAAACTGGATACAATTCTGTGTCTTTGCTTTATTTGTTTGTAATCAATAGCCGAGGAAGACTAAGACAGTATTGGATGTAACAGTGAGCCAGTTCCATATAACTTGGGTCTGTCTCAACTTTGTGATTGTGAGGGATATATCAATAGTATATCCTCTCTGGGCCTAAATTCTGATATAATTAAAGTCTAACTTAACTTCCTATTATCCTGCCAGGAATTAAACTTTATAGGTTCATTCCATTTGTTGAATGTAATTTTATATTTTGAGATAATACAGTTCCCAAATTAACATATTTTTAAAGAAAACTGGAATTTTCTATTATCTGTGTGCATATAATATATGGACACAGGAGACTGTGATTATAAGAATTCTAAACTATAATCAAGAAACTTGAAGTCTTATCCTAAAATTCTATATCAAATTTGCTTTGTAATGTTGATCAAATCACTTAACCTTCCTGGACCTCAGGCTTTGTACCTGAGGTAAGTAGTTCAAGGGTGTGAATTTTATGATTAGTATCCTACTCCACGCTCACAGTTCTGCTTTCTGTGAACAGCAGTGATTCATTCCTGTGTACTTGTCTTCCTTTTGACCTGTTTCCTCATTGTGTTTGGGAAACAGATGCTAGAGAAGTGGTGTTTATTAGTTTATTTGATTGACGTTTCCCTGTAATATTGGTGAATTTGGGTGATGGAAAGTAAAGAAATTGTTGGACATTTTGTTCTCAAATCTGAGTCTTCCCGCATGTCAGTTTGCTAACCTAAGCCATACTGTAACAAACTCAAAGGAACAATTCTCAGAGTTTAGGGCCTTGAGAGCACAATTTTTTAAATGTTTACTGAGTATTTTTTTCTGACTATAGAATACATTTATCTTATATATTTAAAATATAGAGAGATGTATAAAGTGCAGATATCTCAATCTTAACTATCTAGATAACCACAGTTGATATATTAGTGTAAATCCTTTCCCATTTATTTTGATGATGTAGTTTTAATACATTAAATTAAGTTTGTTATTTTTTCTCCTTTGCTCATTTATTCTTTTTTCTTTCTTTTTTTTTTTTTTTTAAGTCATATTCTTAAAATATTTTTAAGTCCCACATTCCTGGCACTACCAGCCTTAGGCTACAGATGATAATTGGAGCCAGGGTTTTGGAGAAGCACAGAGGCAGTGTAGAAGTGAGTGAGAGTGTGAGTGATACATAGGTTCAGGGGTCAGATTCTCAAAGGAAAACCTGCCTGTGATACTACGTTTACAGAAAATGGAGAAAGGACTTGAAAACATCCAAGTCTTTCAACTTGATTCCGTTATCATTTTGCACAATGGTTATAAAATAATAAGCTTAATTTTTTTTTTTGGCCTAGCTAGTGGAAATTGGCACTAGTACTTCCATATTTGACTTAGCATTCTTTAAAAATCTAATTCCAAAAGAAAAAGAAAGTTCAAAAAAGAGGGAAAAAAGTCTAATTCTAAAGTAACATTCAAAAACAGAAAAATCAGTGGAACAAGATCTGCAAGATCAGACTCTTTCCCCTCCATTATTTTAGCCTCAAAGTATTCTTCTCTAATCCTTTCGAATGATCTTTAATTTCCTTTCCTATAATTGGTTTGACCTTGTGTGTAGAGCTGCATTAGGATTTTCATGGGGCCTGGGTGCTTTTTTGCCTTCTTGGACCCCTAATTCCATACAGAATTTAAAATTATATTTTATAATTGCATTCATATAAAATGAATTTATTAATGCTTTAGATTAAAATGTTTTGTTCAATCTAAAAGTTCACTTTTTTTTTTATGAGGATAAAAAGATTTAAAAAGTTTTGTGGGTCTCTAAAAACTACAGTGGGCACTGGGTGCGGTAGGCTCATGCCTGTTACCCGAGCACTCTGAGAGGCCTAGGCAGGTGGGTCGCCTGAGTTCAGGAGTTTGAGACCATCCTAAGCCAGAGCGAGACCCCATCCCTAAAAATAGCCAGGTGTGGTGTCGGGCACCTGTTGTTCCAGCTTCTCTGGCAGCTGAGGCAAGAGAATCACTTGAGCCCAAGAGTTTGAGGTTGCTGTGAGCTGTGATGCCGCAGCACTCTACCAGAGGTGACAGAGTGAGACTCTTTCTCAAAAAAAAAAAAAAAAGGCTCAGCGCCTGTGGCTCAACAGGCTAAGGCGTCAGCCATGTACACCTGAGCTGGCGGGTTCGAATCCAGCCCGGGCCCGCCAAACAACAATGCCGGCTGCAACCAAAAAATGGCCGGGCGCTGTGGTGGACGCCTATAGTCCCAGCTACTTGGGAGGCAGAGGCAGGACACTCACCTGAGCCCAGGAGTTGGAGGTTGCTGTGAGCTGTGATGCCACAGCACTCTACCCAGGGCGACGGCTTGAGGCTCTGTCTCAAAAAAAAAAAAAAATACCATGGGCCCAAGGCACTGTGCCTCTATCTGTATTCAAAGGCTATCCCTGAAAACACAGTGGTCACTTTTCTTTCCTACCCCCAATACCACAAACCCTAGGTTGTCCTTTGTCACTCTGGCCCAGAGCACTGTCATTCCCACAGTTACAGACCTATGGACTTGAACTTCATTCCTTCTTGACCTGACCAGAACTCAGGAGAATTGCTTGGGACCACCCTCCTTGGAAAAAGATACTTGAAAAAAAGATAGGAGGCAGTGGTTAGTTTTAGTCCTCACGTAGACATTTTTATCCTCATCCTCAATCAATAGCTTAGAAACTTGTGCCACACTTCAAAGGGGAACACCTCGCTGCCCCACTTCGCTCGAGCCCCTTTCTTCATCCTTACTCCCTCGCCTTCCTACCTCTCAGGATACAGGTACAGGGTCATTCATCCTATCAGGTTTGAAAGTTGGGCCTGGAGAATAGAGGTGACGGCACCTATTCATGTTTCCCTCACACTAGAAATCGCTGCCCCGACCTCTCTCCGTAACATCCCTTGCCCCGTCCCCAGGAGTGGAGTGAGTCAGACCTTCAGACGAGACAGCGTAATCAGAGTCTGTGCAGCTCCCTGGGTGTGAGGAGCCAGGGACCGCTCCACGCCAGACTCTGCAGGCCTCGAGCTTGTTAGTTCACCGTCTTCCTCTCTCCTGCCGGGTCTGACAAGTTGAGCCAGAGGACCTGGAGGTCGGGATGCCCTAGGATTGATGCTCTGTCCTGTGCCAACGGGAGCAGATCGCACCCGACCTCCTGAACTGAAGCCACAGGTCACAGCAGGCACCAGTTGATTCAGTAGAAATTAGTGCAGAGTTCCCAGATTGTATTTTCCTCTCTTACGCTCTGCCCTGCCAATATTATCAATAGTTAGAGTGTAATCTAGAGCTGCATGTTGTAGCATTTTAAGAAAACTTTACCGAAGCACAAAGAAAAGCACACACATTCTTAAGACCATCTGTTTTGTCAGGGTTAATTAAAAACTTAACAAATTTGATGTGCATCTCCAGTTTACAGTACTTTAATAGTTTTCTTACAAATTAATGTATTTTGCAGTATTTTCAGAAAATCACTATGGAAGAAAAAGGAATGTACTTTAGGATATTACTCACTGGCCTTTTAAAAATGGTTTTATGTGTGCTGTTCCCCCAAACTCTGGTTTTCTCTTTTTTTTTTTTTAATTTTTGCTTTTAATTTAACCTGCAGTTATGTTTTCTGGGTTTTGTTGTTGTTGTTTGCTTGTTTTTTTAATTTATCTTCTAAACCACCTTATATCCTTCCTGGGAGCAAGGAAAGGAATAACTATGCTTTTCCTCCACTAAATCAGAAGAAAATACAAATAACTCAGAAAAGCTGTGAATATGCTCTATATTGAACTAAGTTTGAGAAAGGAAAATTAATGCCAAGGGTGACACCTGTGGCTCAAAGGAGTAGGGACCCGGCCACATATGCCAGAGGTGGCGGGTTCAAACCCAGCCCCGGCCAAAAGAAACTGCAAAAAAAAAAGAAAGAAAGAAAATTAATTCTATGATTAGTGTATGGATTGTTTTTATTTTCCCCCTTTGGTTTTTATGAATGTATGCATACAAACTTTAATTTCAGGGGGCAAAAATGCCTGATTTGTTATCTTTAAGATTTCCTATTATAGACTCTTAAGAATGAAGAAATCTGTTAAATATGTTTTCATAGTTTGTATTCCTGTTCCATAGATAACCATAAAACACTTGTTTAAACCTATGAATTACAAAAGAGTATTTTCATTCTAGCATGATTTAAATAGATAAGTCATACATCGTTGAATCTGTGGATTTGGCATGTAAATCGTGTGTTCTGTGTAAGTTTACTAGGTATATTGCATGGTCATTGATAAAGTTGTTTTTTCTCAAATGTTATCTGTATTTGTGGATCTTTTTCATTTGTTTGAACTGTGCAGTGTTCTGTAATAAAATATCATTAAATGCTTTTGTACACTTAAAGTATGATGCCATATTGTATGTATCTATATTAGAGAATATTGTAAATACCTGTGTTTTTAAAATTATGAAAGATTTTCCTCAAAAATGATTGAACTTTCCCCTAATACATATGACATATTATAAAATATCTGATTTTAAGTTTTGGAATTTTTATCTTGTGGTAAAAATTAAGGTAAAACATGCTGAAGTTTCCATATAAATAAAAAGTTGAAAATAAAATGACCATTTGGATTCTTTCTAAATTGTTAGCAATATACATATTGAATTGCAAAAAATAAAAATGCCACATTAATTTAGCAAACGTGTGTTGAGCATCTGTTATGTTGAGCACTTTAGGGGACAAAAAGATGAGTAAATCTTGGTTTCTTCCCTCAAGAAGGTAGTTGTCAAATACGTGGGGAAAGAGAAGGCCTGACAGGAATGGCTGAGACGCTGAGATACAGTCTGGGATTGATGTCAGGTGCCTGCGAAGGACTTCGAAGGTCATGGGCAAAGGAGAAAATGATTTGGCATGTGAGTGGTGGGGTCAATCTCTTGGAAGAGGCCGCCTAGAGGGATTTGGCATCTGGAGGAGGCATGACCTTAGCAGCAGAGGTGTGGAGGTGGAGAATGAGAAATATTTGAGTCCAAGGATAGAGTCCATGAGGATGTTAATTACGAAGGCAACACACATGAAATCAACTAAATTAAGGCTATTATAGAAGGTATAAAGTAAGTGAAGATCTTACCTTAAATCAGTGTTAAGTCATTTATCTTTTAACTTCCCTGTCTGCAAAATTTATAAATTAAAAATTAAAACTGCCAAATCATACTGTTTCTCTTTCAACTCTTCTGTCTTTGAGGACATCTTTCCATGTTAGTGCAGGAAGATTATTCATTTTTGCAGCAGGTAAGCAGCATTCTGCTGTACAGATTTGCCTTGATTGATTTGATCAGTTTTCAGTTGAGCTTTAGGTTATTTTCTATTAAAAATAATTCTTTTTTTGGCTCGGCACCTGTGACTCAAGCGGCTAAGGTGCCAGCCGCATACACCTGAGCTGGTGGGTTCGAATCCAGCCCGGGCCCGCCAAACAACAATGACGGCTGCAACCAAAAAATAGCCGGGCATTGTGGTGGGCACCTGTAGTCCCAGCTACTTGGGAGGCCGGGCAGGAGACTCGCTTGAGCCCAGGAGTTGGAGGTTGCTGTGAGCTGTGATGGTACGGCACCCTACCCTGGGTAACAGCTTGAGGCTCTGTCTCAAAAACAAATAATTCTTTTTATTTTTTATACACTTTTAGTACTTCTCAGAATAGATTCTTAGAAACTTTGTTGCTAGATCAAGAGCTATGTATCCTTTAAATTTTGTTAAGATCTGCCGAGAAATGTTTGATTCCTGTAAGATTAATTTTCTTAGGTAGTGCAGATATGTTCCTCTGTTTATGGAGCCAATTTGAACTCCGGTGCCCGAATGATAATTCAGGTGGGAAAGCAGGGACATCCATGAGGAATTTACTTCATTGGAAGTGCATTCTTCTGAAGAGCTGTCACGATTCTTGCCAGTTTGCTTAATGTTCTCATTGTGGCCAGCACTATAGTCAGCCCATAGCTGAGAGGCCAGCGCTATCCTACAGTCCTATTTGTACTATAATGGTTCGTTCTTTTGCAGGTACTTTTCACCAGTTCTCAATTATCTTGCAAAAGAATGCTAGTTTAAAATTTGAGAGCAGTATTATAGCTAAATAGAATACTTGTTTAGTCTTTCATGTTTTTCTTCCTATCAAAAGTAAAACATCAATAAATATAATACTTGTCCCTGGATACACCCAACGATTTCCCTCCCATCCCCATTAACAAGGTCACCCCACAATGTGGAAGAATTGGAAAATTGCACAAAGCACATAAGTTTTCTGCTATTTCATCGGTCAGTGATTATTGAACTGTCCTTTGTTCCAACACACTTGTTCTAACTTGGCAGTAAACATGCTTTCTGCATCCCTTGGTAGGGCATAGAAAGGAGATTGTCTACATCAGAGTCCCTTTGTGTAACAAAATCTTTTCGACAAGACCTTCATCAGAACAAAACTGTTTTTGTTCTGAACATAACAAAAACAAACAATGACTGGACTAATTTTTCCTCTACTTTGGTTGCTTGATCTCTCCCCCTCCTCACCCCCTCATTGAGAGCCCGGTTTGCTTTTACTGTTGCCTCAGATGAAAGTCTCATGCTCCACGGAGCTGGCCAGGTGCTCCTGCAATACCTCAGATTAGCTATAACTTAACCACCCCTTGTTTCTGGGGCAGCCCGTACTGGTGGGCTGGCTTGTCTTCAGAAGGTAATTCGGAGACTCCAGTTCCTTTCTCCTAAGTGCCATCCCTTTAGGATAAAAGAAAGGAACAGAATGGAGGATCATGGACTTGGTA
This sequence comes from Arctocebus calabarensis, assembly GCA_963573935.1. NCBI lineage: Eukaryota > Metazoa > Chordata > Mammalia > Primates > Lorisidae > Arctocebus > Arctocebus calabarensis. The sequence continues at coordinate 29,951 of CAUYON010123149.1, read as the reverse complement.
CTTAGCTATTTTAGAAATAACTTTGGCTTGAAAGTGCATCATGTTTACTCACATACCTTTGGTAAGAGCAAGTTATATGGGGGCTGCTACGTGGAGTCACGATTGGACAGCTGCTTCTCCACTAAATTCTACATTATGGAGGGAAGCAGAAATGTCTGTTAGGGACCAGCTGCCTCTGCTACAGACGGCTTGGGCGAAGTTTATAAAATGTACAAACTCACCTTTAAATGGCATTTACTGTGCTGGAAACCTCAAGTAGATGAAGAAAAGTTGATATCAAATTTCATTGAAGTCAGAGCACTAATGGAAAAAAAAAAAAGCAAACGGGTAATTTACCTCCCTTAATGACTGTTAGAGCTAGAAATGACCTTGGAGTTGTTCAGGGTTACAGTTCTATATTTTAAAAAGAAACAGGTCCACAGAAACCAAGCCACTTGCCCAAAGTCACAGAGCCAAGTTTGTAGCCAAGTCACTTCTAGAAAAACTCGAGTTCTACAACCCAACCCAGGCATTGCTGCGCCATCCTTTTGAGTTATTCTGAATTATTTTCAATTCTATGGCATACAGAACTACGCTGAATATTTTATGTGCAATTCAAATGTTCCATATAATTTATGTTTTAATTTAAAATGCTATTTTCTCTTAGAACTGCAAGAACTTTCTTATAACTGTCCAGATTGTGACTTTTATGGAAAAGTTGACTAAGGAATTACTATAAGAAGTGATATAATTGATGGAACTTTACCACTTTTATCTAACATTCGCTTTATTAGCTTTGCATGAGATTAACAAACCCAAATCCTCAATGTTTGCTTAGATGCCCACAACTGCCCTGTCGTCTTTCAATAATCTTAAAGAAGAGGTTAACATCTGTGGCCACTAGAGGGCGATCGGTCACAGCGTATCAGCGCAACCTCTGCAGCCTTGTGATGGTGGTTGACCTAAGACTCAGGAAGGATTGCACAAGTGGCTGCATTTGTAAACGCTGTACTACACTCACTTGTCCAGTTCATTGACACTGTGTAATGTAAGGGTGAGTTTCTTTGTTTCATGGTCTCGCCAGGGGCGCCAGCTTCATTTCTGAAGGTATTTTATAATAGTAGCCTCCATCCATTTATACAGAGATAAAGAGCCAAACATTTCACACACAGTATGGCATTCAATTTCCACAACAACCTTGCGAGAAGTTTTAAACTTACGTGTTTGCGGAACTTACAAGGTCATGCGGCCAGGTGGCAGGTACAGAATGCAAACAGGTTCATAAGATTGGCAAGCTGGAACATGAAGTCTTGTTACTGATTTCAGCACTGAAAGAAACGTAAGGAACAATTTAGCTCACTCTCCTCGCTTTCAGATGGGAGAAGCCATCCCCAGAGATGAGAAGTTAAGAAGTCTTAACCACAGACTTGGTTAAGGCGGGACCGCGAAGCCACGTGTCCCTGTTCCCAGAGAGTCCTCCTGGCTCCCTCATCGGGAATGCAGCCCTCACTGATCCGTGCCGCGCTTTCTGGAACACGACACATGAGGCCAAGGGACGGCTGTCTTCCCTTGTCATGGACCTTTCCCCCATTATAGCCCAGCCTCACAGAGACAGGTCCCTGAGGAGACCTGTTTCGTTTGCTGTGTTTTTGTGAAACACAAATCAGAGGGTGACACTGCTCTGCTGGAAATTAAGCCTTCAGCGGCTGGCTGAGCTATCCACACCGCGTCCAGCAGGGAGACCTCTGGGATGTGTCCTTCGCCACCTGTCCTGTCTGACTTCTTGCCCCTGTCCTCCTCCTCCCAGCACACACAGATGTGCACCAGGAGTTGGAGCAAACCAAGTGCTCTCTGCCTGGGCCCTCTGAATGCACAGCTCTGCTTGGGCCACACACCACCCTGTTTGCATCGTTTTCCCCTTTCTACACAACCTGATTCAACATTCAGCTCAGACATCACTTCCACCAAGAAGCCTGCCTTGAATCTCCATTCCTCACTTGAGGCCGGGTTAGATCCTTCCGGAACAGGCCCCTCTAACACCCTGTTCTCGCCTCTCTCGTCTGGCTTCCACTTGTCTTTACTTTTCTGCTGGCCCCGCTAGCCTGGGGGCAGCAGAAACACAGAGACCCAGCACTTTTAACTTTTTTTTTTTTTTTTTTTTTAGACAGAGTCTCACTCTGTCACCCTGGGTAGAGTTCCATGGCTTCATAGCTCACAGCAACCTCAAATAATTGGGCTCAAGCGATCCTCCTTCTCAGCCTCCCAAGTGGCTGTGACTACACGTGCCCCCCACAATACCTGGCTAGTGTTTCTATTTTTAGAGACAGTGTCTCACTCTCTCAGGCTGATCTTGAACTCCTGAGCTCAAGCGATCTAACTGCATCAGCCTCCCAGGGCTCTGAGATTACAGGTGTTTGAGCCACCACGCCTGGCCTGACCCTGCCTTTTTAAACTTTGCATCCCCAGTGCCTAATAATATACCTAATATAGACTAAGATGGCACGTAATAGCAGTTTGATGAAAGAATAAATAATTGAAGGAGTGAACAAAACCAAAAAGAACAGAAGACAGATCCTTGTGGGGATAAATCAGTTCTATCAGACTAAGATGCCACGTTTTCTTGTTCACTACCACAGAAGCGGACGAGAACTGGGGCAGGACTGTTTGTTCTGAACAATAAGCTCCTGAGTCTGGGTGGGAGCTGAGGCCCGGAGAAGCGGCCCCGTCATTAGCTTGAGTGCAGAGTGCTTCAGGAGACGCGAGGGCTGGTCAGCGAGGGCAGCACTGTCCAGGAGACCTGTTCTCTTGCAGTTTCCTCAAAGCACAAAGGCAGGAGAGATTATGACACACAATTGCGTTTTCTAACCAAAAGTGCGACACAACTTGGGTAATAACGAGGCTTTAGTAGCTTTACCCCTTTCCGTCCTGTTTCTATGGCTGTGAGCTGGGTGGGGGTAGGGACTGCTCCAACATTCTCCCGCAGCACCTGTGGTCTTTTCTGCAGGGTTTATACACAGAGAACGCAGCTCAAAATGAAAACCGGGCAACCAGGTAGCATCTGCTTTAAGATGACAAAGGTGAGGCCAGGCAGGGAGAGGAGCTTTGCATTCTCCAGGAAGTGATGCTTCTCCACCAGGACGAGGAGGAAGTGATGCTTCTCCACCAGGACGAGGAGGCCGCAGGGACAGGCAGCTGGGGTGCAGCACACACCCAGCCCTTCCTCTGCACCATGCGTCTGCCCTGCCCAGCTGCCTGCCCAGGACAGTAAGCCACACTCTGGGCAGACCCGGCTTTCTGGGCCCAAAATGCAGTTACCGTCTTTTCCTTAGGAGGGAGAACAAACAACAAGATAACAGGCTGGGCATGGTGGCTCCCGCCTGTAATCTTAGCACTCTGGGAGGCTGAGACTGGGAGATTGCTGGAGATACGAGTTGGAGACCAGCCGAGCAAAAACGAGGCTCCATCTCTACCCAAAATAGAAAAACTAGCCAGGCATTGTGGTGGGCGCTGTAGTCCCAGCTACTCAGGGGGGCTGAGGCAAGAGGATCACTTAAGCTCAAGAGTTTGAGGTTGCTGTGAGCTATGACATCACAGCTCTCTACCCAGAGCAACAGAGTGAGACTCCGTCTCTAAAGAATAAATAAAAAACAAAATAACCTGGCCCCACTCCTGCACCCTGCCCCGCCCGTGCTGTGACTTCCAGCCTTGTGGGACTCTCCCTGCTTCCCTGCTGTTTCCAAGGTTTCTGAAGGGGTCAGATGCTGTTCCAGAAAGGGATGCATTGACATTGCTTTCTCATGAAGAGATTCAGACAATCACCAGCTAACATCTTTATTTTATTTATTTTTTTTTTTTGTAGAGACAGAGTCTCCCTTTATCGCCCTGGGTAGAGTGCCGTGGCGTCACACTGCTCACAGCAACCTCCAGCTCTTGGGCTTAAGCGATTCTCTTGCCTCAGCCTCCTGAGTAGCTGGGACTACAGGTGCCCGCCACAGCGCCCGGCTATTTTTTTTTTTTTGCAGTTCGGCCGAGGCCGGGCTTGAACCCGCCACCTTCGGTATATGGGGCCGGCGCCCTACTTGCTGAGCCACAGGAGCCGCCCATTCTCAAATATTTTTTAACAAATTAGAAATTACATCCATAAGCAAAGACAACATTAACACTAGAAAGCCTTATTAATTTGCTAGGCTGCACCTAATGATTATAAAATTCCTGGGTAAATATCTAAAATCTTCAGAAATAATGAAATTTATTCTGTCATTTCGCTCCTACTAAAATACTATTACATGACAATTATTTGAAAGCTAATCCTCACACAAAATATGAATCTTTATAATATGCAGCACGTATTAGCAAACTAGTACTGACATCTAATCTGTGTCTAAGCACAAATACGGAATTGGGAAGGCGTGATTAAAAAATTTCTTAGTGGGCAATCAAAACATTTGGAGACCATTGATAAAAACCACTTCCAAGCAAGAGTTAGTTCGTTCTTCAACTGAGGGTGCCTAAGATTCACCTGTGCTCACATTAAAATGCTCTCTCCTAGTCATAATTCCCAGGATCCTGATTCAGTTAGGAATCAAGAGAGCATCATGGAACATGCACTTTTAATACATACTCCAGACAATTCTGCTGCAGGTAATTGAGTGCCCACAGTTTCCTTCTAGTTTAGAACAGAAGTAGGCCACATCTTTAGAAAGCTGTGTCCCCAGACTGTGCAAAACTGCTTAAAACAATAAAACAAAAAATAGTGCAACCCTGGCACAATGCCATTGACCTGTATTGAGGGCCTCTGTGAGAAAGAAAAGGCCCCTTTAAACGCACAGCGGCAACTAGAATGGAGATGGAGGCAATGATATAATAATATAAGTAAGAGGACAGATCCTGGATCCTTGCACACAGAGAGCACTCAATAAATTGGTGGATTCTTACTGTTATAATGCTCTGTCCTCTTTATGAGAACACGTAGGAGCTAGGTCTTTTTGTGCTTAGGATAGGGAAAAATTACATTAATACTATTCTTTGTAATTTAGCAACTTGCCGATCTGGTTCCTAATTCAATTTATTTTGGTTTTGGTTTTTTTTTTATTTTTTTTAGTTTACATTAAATCATAGCTGTGTACATTAGTGCAATCATGGGGTACAATGTGCTGGTTTCATATACAATCTGAAATATTTTCATCCAACTGTTCGACATAACCTTCATGGGATTTTCTTGGTTATTGTATGAAAACATTTGTATTCTGCATTTAGTAAGTTTCACCTGTACCCTTCTAAGATGCACCATAAGTATTATCCCACCATTTACCTTTCCTCCACCCATCCTCCCCCAACCCCTTCCCTCTCTTGCCCCTTTCCCCATATTCCTGTGGTATAATTGGGTTATAGCCTTATTTATTTTGATACTCGGTTTAAATGTCTGCCACAGCCAACAAAAGGTGCCTCCCATGGATATGAAAATCCCAACAGAAGGAGTCAATCATTGGTTGGGCTGAATGAATAATCACACCTATTTCTTTCTGTATCATTTACCAGTTATCCTTAGCAGTTCATCTGTATCCTATAGACTTTCAATAGAGTGACTTTTGCCTTGTTTGCCAGATAACCTAGAATCAAATTAGTAGCTTATGCTTAGCACTTGGGTAGCATTTCATGGCATGCAAAACCATGTCTAATTTTTCATATTATTTTATATTCTTACCCCCTTTCTCACAGCTAAGTCTAAAATAATACCCTTTCTTGTTATGTCTGTCTTCCTTTTTTTTTTTTTTTTTGAGACAGAGTCTCACTACGTTCCCTTCAGTAGAGTGCTGTAGCATCATAGCTCACGGCAACCTCCAACTCTTGGGCTTAAACGATTCTCTTGCCTCAGCCTCCCAAGTAGCTGGGACTACAGGCACCTGCCACAACGCCCGGCTATTTTTTTGCTGTAGTTGTCCATTGTTGTTTAGCAGGCCCAGGCTGGGCTCCAACCCATCAGCCTCGGTGTATGTGGCCGGCACCCTACCCACTGAGCTACTGGCACTGAGCCATATGTCTGTATTCATATTGCCTTAAACAAGTTGTTGGAACACAGTGAGGTTGAAGGAAGAAAGATTAGGTGAGTAGGAACGTGGATGAGAGGAGAGAAAGGATATGGAAGAGACACAAGTCAAGTGTCTTGCTCAGCTCAAGCTCATAACACACCCTAGTGCAAAAATCAGAGTTAGGATTCAATATCCAATTCATGTTATATTTGTTCACAGACATTTCTCTTTGTCTTGCATAATATTTATCACTAATTCTAAATTCACTGTGTAAATACTAACAAATTAGTAAGATCTTTTATGGGGTATTACCTGTTACTTGTGTTTATAAAATGGTCTCTATTGCCTCCTAAAAGATTTGAGGTGCATATATTTAGTTAATCAGAGAAAATTTCCAACTGTTCTGTCAAGAGAATCATAGGGGAGCGGTCCTTCTTTTATTTCCCTTGGTTTTTACTTTGTGAACTTAGAAAACTTAATCTGGACATTTTCATTGGTTAAATTTTCAAAGGCTAAAGTCCCTGTTATCCCTCCACCTCGTCTTAAAAAGACTTCGTGAGAATCACTGTTTTGAAAAGAGGTTTCTACTTTTTCATGAGTCGAGAACAAATTTTCATTTTATACTTCTACCTGCTGATGCCATTTAGCAAAATGATCTAAGCGCAATAATAATGGGTCTGAAATGAAGTTTACATGATTTTTAATAAATTAAAGTTGCTCATTTCCTTTTCATTAACGCTTCACTGTTGTTTTTTTTTTTTTTAGCAACTTTTAATTTCTCCTGCCTTTTTGGAAAGCCTGCCTGCTGGATGATTTTCCTTTTAAATTGCACTTCAGCATTCAGAGAACTAGCGAGCTTTTTGGAGACTATTCCCAGAAGAGATTTCTGTCAGAAAGCTTTTGCGGTAAGTGGCTTAGTGTTTTAAGATGTTAATAACTTTGCTAATTTGGTCTTTCCTCAGGTTGCAGTTAAAATTAATTGAAAAAACAACAACAACAAAACATTCATACACTTTACATGAAAGCTAAATATTAATAATATTAAGGAATGGTGGAGAAGTAAAGCAGGCTTAGAAGTAATTAATGGTATAGCGTTTCACTGGCACTGAGCAGAAATGTATTCTGCTACCTTTTTAATGATTTATAATGAGAAATAATAAAAGCTACTTTAATTGGCATTCTCATAGACACAACTCTGTACTAACCAATCTTCCGCACAGCTACAATACAGCTAGAATTAATGATGTTTAGATAATGAAATATTTCAAAAAACTGACTGTGCACAGAATCACCTGTCCAGGGACTTAGATTTGCCATTTCACTTAATGCTGTGAGTGACCACAGCGGATAAGCAGTGTTTACATTTTAATTTATTTTATAGACTTTGTAGGTTCTCAGAAAGATTAAGTAACTTGCCTAAGATCATCTTGTGCTCGACATGAGTAGCCATCCTATCTTACTTGAAATGCTCACTTTTGTCAGTATCAGCCACACCTTCTGCTTGAGTTTCCCTTGACTTTTTCTGGTTATGTTTCAGTTCCCTTTGCTAATTTCTCCCTTTATTCCTAATCTCTAATTTTGGTCCCATAGATTCTCAGATCTCTTGAGATTGAGGGCCTTTCTATTTCTCTCTCCTTCTCTCTCTCTCTAAATTCTGTCCTAAGTGTAAAATACCATCTAAATGTATATGATTTCTATATGTGGTTTGTCACCCGCAGACTAATCTGACGAGCTCCTGTCATATAGCTTCCTGCCTACTTGACACCTCCACTTGGATCTCTTACAGACATTTCACACTCAACATGTACAAAACTCAACACTTGACTTTCTCCCTGAAACTCCTTCTCACCAATTTTTTCCCATTTCAGTAAATGATGTCATCATTCATCTAATTGTATAAACTAGATAAGAATCTAGTTGACTCCCATCTCTCCTCTCCAAATCCATGACACGTGACTCAGTCCCTTAACTTAGTCTGCCTCCAGAGGATTGCTCAAAGCCATCCGCCTCTCCCCATGTCCTATGTCTCTGGGCTGTTGCCAATTCTGCAGCCCTGGAATAACACGTGTGTTCCTCCTGCTTCCTCTCTTTCTCCTTCCAAATCTGTTCTCCACATCGCGTCTGGAATTATTTTTTAAATGTAAATTGAAAGTTGCTATTCTCTTGTTTACAATCCTCTTGTGGCTTACCATTGCCCCTGAAATAAAATTCAGACTTTCTCATGGCTGACAAGGTCCCTGTCTGCCTCTCCAGTCCAGAACATTCCACCCACACTGGTAGCTTCCCATTGCTGCAAACGTGTTGCTCTGAAGACATTGGGTTGTGTCCTCACTCTGGCCTCTGTCTGAAGCGGCTCTTCTGGTGCCCCCATCTTTATCCTCACTGGTTTCTTCTTTTCCCTCACATGTCAGATGAAATGGAACCATCTCAGAAGGTCTGCTTGACCGTTTTATCTACATGAGTTCTCCATTTCCCCATAGCATCCTGTTTCTTATCTTCATGGGGCTTTTCTCCATTGGTAATGACATCTTAAATACTTTGTTTACCTATTTATTATTTGTCTGCCCCACTAAATTATAAATTCTATGAGTGCAGAACTATATCTTGTTTATTTATCACTGGAGACCTAATACCTGGTACTAGCAAGGCAGTCAATAAATACTTGATGAATGAATAAAGTACATCTGGCTGGTAAGTGGTAAAACTACCCCAGACTATAATCTGCGTTCTGAGCTATTACATTACATGTAAAATTAATTTATGTTGGAGGAATTTTAGTGTGAAGTTAATTTTATAAAAATCTAAAATCCTAGGCAGCACCTGTGGCTCAGTAGGTAGGGCGCCAGCCCCATATACTGAGGGTAGCGGGTTCGAACCCGGCCCCAGCCAGCTAAAAGAGCAGTGGCAACTGCAACAAAAATAGCTGGGCATTGTGGCAGGTGCCTGTAGTCCCAGCAACTTGGGAGGCTGAGGCAAGAGAATTGCCCTAGCCCAAGAGCTGGAGTTTGCTATGAGCTGTGACACCACGGCACTCTACCAAGGGCGACAAAGTGAGACTCTGTCTCTAAAAAAAAAAAAAAAAAATCTAAAATCCTTTTAAAAGTTGGTAATCCCTCCATTGGCAACAGTGCTCTTATCCAAACTGACAGTGTCACTCTTATTTGTTTACTAAGATGCCCAAACAAGATTCCTTGCAATAATTCCTTCAACTATCGCAAAAATTCTATGAAATCTGATGAAATGACTTCGAGCAAGTTACTTAATCTCTTTGAATCACTGTTTCTTCATCTATAAAATCAGGAAATCACTGCAGAATCATTGCAGGGGACTTAAAAGGAAATAAAAGATGCTAAGCCCTTACCATAGGGCTTAGTACACGATAAGTGAGTAGTAACTGTAGTCCTTTTCTAAAAATTCTTAATTGTTTAATTGACTGAAAGACTCATCTTTAGGATCAACTAAGACGATTTTCTTTTTTTAAACTGTTTCTAAATCCCAACATAGACCAGATGAGCTGGGTTGGCGCATCAAGGCACAGAAGACCAATGAAACAGAAGAGAAACAGGCAGGAGAACTGCCTCCAAGGGGCACCCTAGGAACCTGCAGGCAGGCTCTAAATCTGGACAAATCAGCCTCAAAATTTCCATCGAGTTTACACTTTCTGGTGATTGCAAAGGATAGCTACAGTCCCAGGTTGAAGCTGCTGCCATTGTTGGAATTTGTATCTGGCTCATGAATTTACATTGTCCACGAAGGTCTAACTTTTGTTCCCAAGAGGAATATAGCAGCAACTTGTTCTTCTCTAAATTGCTCTTAAAGAGAAGTTAGATTCAGTTAATCAATTCTGCCTAAACAACAACAAAAAGGCAGAAATGTGGATTTTTAATCATGAGAATTTCTTTCTCTTTGTGCCTCACAGGACTTTGTTATCTGGTATTTGCCAAGTGCTCTTTGTCATGTGGTTTAATGAAAGTCTTGGGTCCCATTTTTCTTTGAGATCAGTTCGAAAGGACCATATTTCTTTCATGAAAAAGTCAGAATTTCTTTTCCATATCTCAGGGGTTGCTTCTTACCGTGACAAAAGTAGACAAGTTGGCGGAGGAAGCCACAGAAGTTGTTTGAGAATCTGAAAGCTTAATAGATGGAGATGAACGGATTTTTCAATAATAGATTCCTGGTGTCATCTAACTGAGGGAAAATAAAATAGAAGCTTTGCCAAAGATTTACATGTTTTGAAGAATAAAATCTTAGAGCTAAATACAATAACTTTTAAGATTCATCCGAATGAGGTATTTTCCCTTGGAGCTCTTAAGTTTTGCCTTAAGCCTTAAGTTTACACACACACAGAGCTGCAAAAATAAGATGGAGTCTTAGCTCCCCTTTGGCCAGAGGGAATGGTCAAGGAAATAGTTCTAGAACATCCTAGGGAATTATTGGTGTTTTTAATATATCTCATGGATTTGCTTTAATATTTAATTACACGTGTTTAAGATGATCAGCTTAACTTTTTTCATTTATTAAATCATAAATTTATTCAAAAGTAATAGAATCAAAGCACTTTGTTTTCTCTTGTACATTAGTTTAGTGTCTATAAGGAATTATTTTGTTAAATTCAAACTTTCTTCCTTGGGATAATTCTATCTTTATATTTCATTTCTTGGTTCTTGGTTGCAGTAGATTGTTATTCACTGAATTATGTCTGAGAGTCTTTGTTCTCCTTCTGAGAGTATTTCCAAATATCTCAGAATTTCTCTATTTTTTAATAAAGTCTATCCAGGAGTCTTAATAAAAGTAAACATTTCCTTTCCTTGAGATTTTTGGAAGAGGAAGATACCTTCGAGGGCATCTGGTCAACCTGCCTAACTCAGGAGAAGTAAGAGCCAGGTCTGGGGCTCACCCACAGCCCTGGCCCTCTGCCTTCTTCTATCATCCATAGCTGCTCTTTGTTACGTATTTGAATGAAATGTTCTTGTGCTACCTTTGCAAAGCTAAAAGGTTCTGCCATTCTCAATTTCCCAACTCATGTACTTTTTTATATTCTTCTGGTAAAATGGAAAAACTCAAAATAGGGTTGGAATAAATAATGTGTAGAAACTGATGAAAATGCTTGCATTTTTGGTTTATGCAAATTAAACAATACAGACTTTGTCAATGACCAGTGACTCAAGTTCACATTTTGGAGGTGGCATTTACAAAACCTGTCTCTAAGAGTAGACTTAGAGATGAGGAATTTGATTTGTATTGTTGCTATTTCTATAACCTTAGATCACCTCAGAGTGATACTTTTTGGCAGAAGATTTAGAAACACAACCATTTTATTGTGAAATTTATTAAATTATCCAGATGTTAAAGTCCTATGGTTTCATCCTCCCAACAAGGTATTAAAAACCCTACGGCAGAGGAAATGGACATATTTAATAGTTTGTGCTGAAGTCTCTTGTTTGTATGAGTTAAGGCTCTCTCTTGGAAGGTCTACCAAGAAAGTTGACTTTTGCTGAATTTGTGTTTCTAGAGTATAGTGCCTGGAATTATTACAAAGTCCTTGTGGGTTGTATCTGAAACTATTTTTCATAAGAAACATATTTAGAGTTGTATGATGGAGACATATTTCCTTATGATTTAGACAGCCTATGCTTTGGGGGCATTCTACCTAAAGACTGTACATTTAAACCGATTACAATCCTTGGGTAAACTTTTCACTGTGGTCCCAAAGGGTGTTTAATATAAAGGTGGTGGGATGTGTCACCCTGACAACTTCCTTCTTGAGTTCTGATTAAAGTTGACTAAGGAAAAAGACCAGATTAAAAATACAATTAGAAGATGCTATCAGGCGGGAGAGATGAATAAAATCTATAATGGCCAAGCATCTCTAGACTTGCTTCATTTCTGCTAATCTTAAATTAACATTCAGAATACTTCTTCTCTCTTGGAGGTTGAAAGCAAGCATTTAGGATTTAGGGTATCTCCTTTGTTTTCAATATAACAGATAGAAATTTTATTTAAGAACAAAGAGAGAGGCTCGGCGCCTGTAGCTCAATGAGTAGAGCACCAGCCACATACACTAAAGCTGGCGGGTTTGAGCCCTGCCTGGGCCTGTTAAACAACAATGAGAACTGCAACCAAAAAATAGCTGGGCATTGTGGTGGCTGCCTGTAGTCCCAGCTACTCAGGAGGCTGAGGCAAGAGAATCTCTTGGGCCCAAGAGTTTGAGGTTGCTATGATCTGTGATGCCACATCACTCTACCCCAGGAGATAGCTTGAGACTCTGTCTCAAAAAAAGAAAAGAACAAAGATAAAGCTTAGAACACTTCCACAGAGAGTTGGAAGTGGGTCCCTCTTCTGAATGAGAAAAGGTGAGAGAAATGGAGACACAAAGTCCATGCCTATGAGTGTCTACGTAAGGGCAAAATTGTGTTATGTGCTATCCACTGCTCTTTTTCTCATTTTATGCATTGAATATTCCGGTATGACACCTAGATGCTTCCACATTATATATTCAATCATTTTCCCTTGTTGAATTAGTTTGCCAGATTACTTTCTCATGACTCTTCAGCAGAGCAGACTCCTTCCCCTACAGAGGTAGACACCCCTCATCAATACAGCCATCAATGCAAACTCATGGAAAGCATGAATTAATACCCACTCATAACTTCTTGATTTGAATGACCCATGTACTTATAAGAAGCCACATTTAAGAATTCTGTTAAGAAAGTTTGTGTTAGATAAAAGGAAAATTATGATTAATTTTATGTTATGATTAAAATTATGATTAATCATATGTTATATGATTAACTCAGTAGCAAATTTCTGTGTGAATATAGTCTTCAAATTTTAAAAAATTCTACTAATTTGGGGTAGATCCAATGCAAAGATTTTTAAGCTTTAAAGCAACTAAATGTTATCTTTTTTCAATGAAATTATACATTTTTGCCCAACTAAAATAAGGAAATATCATAAAGTATTCTACAAAGAGATTCAAGAGTTAGGGGGAGAAAATCAAGAATTCTATTTCAAAGAATCTTGGTTCTTACAAGGCTCCAAAGACCACTATCATTCTAATATGTCTCATTAGACGTTGAAAATTACTAAATAAGCTTCCACACACAAGTACAAATATATGAATGTGCTTGGTTTTTCTCCCTAGTCAGTATTTTTGGCCATGTGTAACTTCAACTTAACATTATTCCTCTTACTTCTCTGTCAAAATGCAGCATGATTTAGGATTTAACAATATCAAATATAGTGGTAAAGTGTTAGTTATGAGAGAGAGGTTAGCGTAAGGTATTGTTTTGTTTTCTAGACTACCTCAATTTCAAAAATATTTTGCAATCAGTATTTATGCTAATGAATAAAACAAGAGCTAATCTAGAGGCTATATGCAAACAGAAACACACGACAAAATGTACAGTGAATATTCTCCCTCCATTTGTTTCCTTAGCAAACAGAATGTGATTGCTGAGTTCTTCATGGAACGATGAGTCTTTTGTATTTTATTTCTATCTATAGACACAGAGCTCTGTCCCTCTGTCATGGAGATGTTGTCTTATATGAGAGTCGTATTTCAGCAAACATAATTAAACCAGCACAAACAGAGCCTTCCATTAGTCAGACCAGAGTTATTGCTGTTGTGTGGTAGATGTATATGGGAGTGTTTCACATTCTGCTGGAAGAAAAAAAAAGCCACTAAGTATTTCATGGGCTTTTCTTGATCAGATTGTTTATTTCTCAACATTTTAAAGAGATACTTAATTTTTCTTGACAGCTATCTTTGTCAACATGTTGGAGAAATAGATATTAAGGGTAAAATTTGCATGGGATGCCAAGAGCTGGTATTTCCTGGAGTGATGCTTGCTGCGTGCATAAAAATAAATCTCTTACTGTTCTCCAGAAAATGTCCTTGGCATTTGATGTGTTTTCTAAAGCTATATTCTGGTAATGTTCTGCTTCTAAGGTTTGAGGTGGCGATGGGCTGGGGGGTGTGAATCATAATTTGATTGGTGTGGTTCAATATATGGGTTTCATGCAAATATAAAAAGCAGACACTAGAGGGTGCTGTTTGATTTTCTTTTTCACTGAGCTGTGCTGCAGATACCAGTGGGCATTAAAAACCACCATCGTGTTCTGGACGAAACCAATTACAATGAAATACAAGCTATAGAAAGACCCTGAATTTTGGGAGAGAGGCAAGGAGGTTCAGACTGGGGTTTAATTCAGAAATAGTAAAGAAGTATTTCTCTATTACCCTGGCCCTATGATAGTCATCTTTTGAAAATTACCTAATTCCTTTGGTAAGAAAGAAATTTTAGTAGATTTCAAGCTCTCACTAAATGTCAAATGGTTCTTAAAATAGCTGTAATATTAGACAATGTTAAACAATTAGTGCTCTCAAGTTTTGCCACTAGTATTTTGAGTAGAGCACATACTCATGTGCTCTTAAAAAACTAAGTATAGAATACCCAATTGTCACAAATGCCAGACCCCAAATTGTTGTCTCTTTTGATGTCAGACAAATGCTAAGACAAGATTCCCAGATAGCTTCCTTCTGAACCTTCACTACGTGTGCGCTCTCCCCCCGCCACCTCCCAGATGCAAATCATTTTGAGCACCAAGGAAGGTCAGTGTTCTGGGGTCATCTTAATACACACTATCATGTGGCTCACATTTTTCCAGTATCGTTTTGCAACATCAGAATATTTGGGGAAAAGCTTCATGTTCTCATCTTACAGAAAGGAAAATCAAGGTGTTGAGGCATTGAATGATTTGTGTGTGAAGCAGAATTAGTGGAAGTCAGGGTCATCTCCCAGTTCTCTGGCCTCCCAGAAGTCCACTCAGGGGCTCCTGGGTTTGCAGCTCTGTAGAAACATCTGCCTTTACTCCAGATAGAAGATATGGACTCGAAGACAAAGTGAGAGCCATCACCACTGATTTCCACTTCCCCGTTCAAGGCCCTGGGGAGTCTGTACTTCCTCATCTCTGAAAGTTAGTGACAGCCACTTCACTTGCATTGGGCAATGAAATGGGGACAAAGTCGGTATGTGTCACTTGTGGGCAGAAGCATGGAAGAGCTGGGGTGTGATCCTCTAAGCCCTCTTCCCTAGATGAGTCGAGCTTTGAAGTCATCTGTTGAGCTGGTGGCATCAAGGGATAGTAAAGCCTTATCCAAGGGGCCTAACGCAGCCACACACAGTCTTTTCCCCTTCCCGCTTCTCTCCTCCTAGGACAAAGACAGGAAGGATCTGGCTAGCCCACACCTGTGATGTTGCCATCAAAAGACCCTAACCCACAGGCAAACTGTGCAGTGTGCCCATCTCCCCTGGCCCCATAATAAAAGTGGTCTCTAACTGCCCCTGGGCGCAGATGCCATCTTGGCACTGCTCGGGCAGATCCCCCTCTCCCTTTCAATAAACTTGGCCTGAACATCTCCTCTGCAGCCTCATCTCTGGGTGCCACCGTTTACATCTTTCAAATCCCCATTTTGAAACGACAACGAGGAGCAGTCTACTTGGATAAACAAGAAACCTTTGTTGCATAAGCCACTGAGATTCTGACTTTTCTGTTATAACATCAGAACCTGGCTTATCCTGATAGACAAGGGAAGGACACCAATAAAGTGAGAAAAGCAAAGGCCAGGAATAAAGTGCAACGAGAAAGGACTTAATTAAAAAGCTATTTAAAAACTCTATAGTTTTGAATTGAGTAATGTCTAATGACTTTGATATGAGAAGGAATAAAGAGGAGTTATCAAATAAGTAATATAGCATTTCCTACTTGTGTGTTTTTAGTTAAAATTCATCTGAGGAATGCAAGTAAAAGGAGATATTGTGTTCAACTCAATCTGTTTAATTTCAAAAAACTAAATCTTTGAGAGTGTGAATGGACATGGTGCCTGAGCTCATCCGAACCTTCTGATCTTGAAGTGTGGGATAGTCTGGAGTTGGGTTTCCATGCAGACAAATAGGCTTATGACATCACTTTCTATCGTGGTGAGGAAGAAGTATTGTGTCTTGATTGGAATATATGGTTTGATTCCTTAATCCATTTCTCCATGGTCAAGATTTTCCCAAAAGATCTTAAGGTGTCCTAGCAGAAGCAGACACATATTTTTCCCCACCAATACCCATTGCCCTCTTAGCTACATAGCTGGTGTGACTGTTGATAAACGCTAGGATTTGTTTTCTCTCCCAGGGGCCTATGAGAACACAGCAGCTCAGTGCGGACTCTGGCAGTGTCCCACTGACAGTATTAGGCTAGCCCCTTTGACACCTGAGCCAACGGCCACTGCACCCACACCCACATTCAAGAACGCTAGGTGTTTCTGCTCAGCTTTTCTGAGTTCCCAGAAAAATACAAAATGCTATCAACTTCAATCCAAAACAACTTCAAAACAAACTTGAAGTGGGTTTTGACCTTAAAAAAGAGAGGCACTCCAGGAATATATACAGTATTTAGCAGGCCCTCCATTTTGTAATTAATCACAGCAAATGCGTGTTCGTATGCCACTTACAAAAGGGGACTCGGCCTGTTCTGTTCCACACAGACCTTGGTGCTCTGCTGATGCTCTGTGAGTACTCAGGAAACAGCAACATAACAGTGAATTAACGCTCTGGCTGGCAGGGCCAACCTGGTCCAATTGCTGCTGCTGCTACAGCTTTTTTTTTCTTTTTTTAAAACCACGGCATGCTATTTAGTATACAAAGCTTAATATCCATAAGAATAATTCCAGCCACCAAGTAATGAGAATACTTGAACACAAATTTATTTAAGGATAAAACACATTAAAAATTATTTGGTTGATTTGTAAAAAGAGAAGGGCTTGAGTTTGAGGGGGCAGGACAGGGGGTGAGTGGCATTGCTCAGGTCAACCGTGTCCCCAGAGGTCAAAGCTGCCATGGCAAGGCTGAAGGACACAGTGGACGGAAAGGGCTTATCAGAAACAGAAGGGAGCAACACGTGCACATCGTGGGTCAGACACTTCCAAATCAGAAAGGTTCCGTACAGGGAGTCACACCTTCCAGTCATCGCTTCCAAACTGCTCCAACAGGCCGTCGCTGTAAAATCTGTCATCCAGAAATAGAACGGGCTTGACAGATTTCTCTGGTCAGACTTCTGGTGACTTCTCTAACAAGATTTTTTTCCTTTTCTAGGCTTTTCATGTGAATCAAAGTCTCCAGTGACAACTGGTTTGGAATTTTAGGCAAGCAAAGTGTTGTGCTTTCCACAGCTGGCTTTTGGAAGCCCCGTGGCACACTCTGAAAGAGGAGCTCCCGGTGTCACTCATTGCCACACCACTGACTGTTGGAGGCAGGTGATATCACTTGGAGATGCTGGACACTTTCAAACAGGTTTTGACTTAAGGGCACACACTTTTTATCCTACAGGGGGTTGAAGTAAGTAAATTACAGTACTTTATATAGCAACCTTGAGTTAATTATGAGGTCGTGCCTGATCTATAGACAAAATGCCATAATGAAATCTGGGTCATGATGAGGAGAAGCATCCAAACTTGAAGTTCAATGGAAGAATTAGAGGCTGTGAACAGAGAGGAACACAGTAAGTCCTATGGAGAAAAAAATACCTGTCTGCAAAGGGTCAGACGTCTTTGCAGTACTTGACGAAATATAGATTTTACTGCCAAGATTCCAAATGGCCCTGACTAAGGCAGCAAAGAAACAGACTTGAACCAACCTTTAGGAGAGTCCTGCTGACCTCACAGGGCATCGGGGAAACCTACATGCAAAGGTTTTCTCGTTCACTGCAGCAAACATCCCAACCCACGTCTAGCCCACGCAGACATGGCAAGCAGATATAGGGCCAATATACTGCCGTTAAATGGTTGTATAATTTACTATTTTTTAAATTATGTTCATCTTTTAGCTCAGCAGTCCAACCCTTTTGTCACCAGGGACTGGTTTCAAGGAAGACAATTTTTCCTGCAGGGGTGGGTGGTGGTTCCATCAGGATGATTCAAGTGCCTTACTTCAGACAGTCAGGCTCAGATTCTCACACGGAGAGAGCGACCAAGATCCCTCGCACACATGGTCTACAGGGGTGTTTGTGCTCCTCTGAGAATTTAATTCCACAGCTGCTGAAGCCCAGGTGGTGATGCAAGTGACGGGGAGCAGCAGCAAATACAGAGGAAGCTTCGCCTGCTCACCCGGGACTCACCTCCTATCATGCAGCCCAGTTTTTCACAGGCCAAGAACTGGTGTTGGGGACTGAAGTTTTAGATGAAATAGCAGGAACCAAAGGCTTTTTTAAAAAAATGAAGCTCTAGAATTCCACGGGTGTTGTCCCCATCTCTCCCTTCTTTTATTTATTTATTTATTTATTTTATTTTTGTAGTTTTTGGCCGGGGCCAGGTTTGAACCTGCCACCTCCGGCATATGGGGCCAGCATCCTACTCCTTTGAGCCACAGGCGCCACCCATCTTCCCCTTCTTAAATTCAGGAATGTTTACAGGAAAGCTGCTAGTCTGAATTTCCCCTTCTCAGGGCACAGACCGCCCAGGTGCCCTCGCCACCCGCCTTGAGGCGCAGGACCATCTACCTCTGCAGCTCTTGCCGTCCTCCTGTAGGGTCCCGGTCACACAGCTGCACAGGGGCCCATCCACCCGGCTCGTGCAAATCTGCTCACACCCGCCGTTGTCCTCACACCAGTCCAGCCCTGAGAAAGAGCAGTCGGGCACATTAGCTACGGACAGTTCATCCCTTTAACTGGTATCTCAGGGCCAGGCTTTGAAGAGGAAAGAAGACGAAGAACAACCCAATGCCGTTGGGTTTTTTAACATCAGTGACAAGGTCTGCTGAAGGGCGCAGGCATCCTCTCACACGGGTGTCTCCAGCACCAAGTGCCTCCTCCACTAGGCTCACGGCATAGGTGAAACACATCTGAACCTTCCCACCCCATTGTTTTAATAATTTATAGTGTGTTTTAGGGAACATACATACTTTTTCTCCTAATAGGTCCCACTGAAATGATCTGTTCTTTAGGTTCCTTTGCATAATCTGTGGCGATCCTGGAATTTTGTGGGCAAGTCTGAAAGACAGAATGCCAGGGGGGAAATTTCGCACAATTAAGTTGGTAACTTATTCTTCACCACGTTTCCACCTCGAAAAGAGGCAGTGGCTCTGGCCTCAAGCTCTATTGCTGCTTAGATTAATTAGAATCAATGCATTCTTGATCACTGAGTCCGCCGGGACCCTAGTTGTTATGTTGAACAGAATTAAATATACGCTCCATGCTGGAATTAGATTCAAAGAGGCTCCTTGTCTGGGAACAAGGACTGCTGTATCTCATCGGACATTAATGTATGCAGCACATCTGTGCGTGGCCCTGACCATAATTCACATCTGATTCTGAAAACATGGGGTAAACACAAAGCTGGAACATTAAAAGTTGGGGGCCAAGTACAAGGACAGTCAAATCTTCAGGACACGGCTGTAAGTGGTGGGGATGGAAGGCTGATATGCAGAAATGATGGCTTTGTCACCTCATCCCAGCCATCCCTCCAGAAGTCTCCAGCATCCTATCGTGCACAAAACAGTCCCTACAGCAAAGAATTATGTGGTTCAAAATGTTGATAATGCCAAGGTTTGAGAATCCCTGGTCCAAGGACCAGCTGACATTTCGGAGCTACAGGAGTAAAACAAAAGTCACTCCATGTGTTTTTTCTCAGCGTTCCCCCAAGGATGACTGCCCCACTCCCCAGCATCTGAGGACAATCCCAGTTCAGCCACCTGGCACTGGCGATCCCCATGGTGGGACACTAGGGCCTTGAGAAGTAACGACATGCACTTCACTTTTACACTCCCACTTACGATTTTACAGGAGTACTTTTCTGAGTCACAGAGTGACACTGCGCAGTGAAGGTGAACTTCATCATAATCCCCAATGAATTTGAAGACGGTGACGTGAAAGCGACAGGTTAGGGAGACTCCGTTCTCCTCAATACCGATGGTGTTATCCTTGATGTTCTGACACCTGGTCAGAAAAAAATAATAGGATCTTTGCTTCACATTTTTCCTTCTTGCACTTTAATCCTCATCTTCATTTCCAAGTTTCACATGTCACAGAAAACTGTCATAAGTGGTAAAAAGGCCCACACGTCTGAAAGTGACCTCTGGATGACGTGGGTTTGTCATTTCTTATCACTCCCTCATATTTTCATAGTTTGTTTTGAAACATCAAATATCACCTCAAATTAGCATCCTAACTGCAGCTGAAACCGGAATGGCTGTAGGGACCACACTCAATATCTCCATGCTTCGGTTTCTCATTCCGCCCCCTCATAATGCTGTGTTTTACTGATATCAATTTAATAAACACAAGATTAGTTCTTACTTCTTCTGTACTTTCTCCTGTTAATTATCTATGTTGGCAGGGGCCCCTGACTCAAAGCCTATTGGAAAGTCTTCCCACGCATTAAAACAGGTAGGAGCTGGAAGCAGAGGAAGAGCAGTCAAGGATGAGCTGTAGATGGTTTTGATGTAGCTGACTGCCTCTTTTCAACTCCCTTCCTTGGCTTGTGTTGTTGAGCCAACAGGCAGTCACAGCCAAGATATCCCTCAAGCACAAATATCTTGCTTCAACTACTTAGAGTTCTCCAAATGTATCATAATCTCTTCTGCGCCAGTGTCTTTTCAGGCAACGTTTCTTCCACCGGAAAGGTCTTTCTGTTCTTCTTCCTGTGCTTAACTCCTTCTCTTCCTACAATACCAGTCTATGGCAACCACCCCTTTGTAAATATCCCCTAATGACTCTGGGAGGCTGAGGAGGGAGGATCACTTGAGCTCAGGAGTTTGAGACCAGCCTGAGCCAGAGCGAGATCTCATTTCTTTTAAAAATAGAAAAATTAGCCAGGCATTGTGGTGGGCGCCTATAGTCCCAGCTACTTAAAAGGCTGAGGCAGGAGGATTGCTTGAGCCCAGGAATTTGAGCTTGTAGTGAGTTATGATGACACCACTGTACTCTACCCAGGGCAACAAAGCGAGACACTTTGTCTCAAAAAGTAAAAATAGACAAATAAATTAATGTTCCCGAATTATGCCTGTGCCAGGCAGGAACAGACAGCCTCTCCTGGATTTCCCAAAAGCACTCTGTTGAACTCCTTGAGTACAGTAATCAAGTCATATTCCTCCCTGTGTAAGGCATGTGGTTGGTGTTTGAAAATCTTTGTTGTAAATAAATGGGACCTGATCAAGTTAAAAAGTTTCTGCACAGCCATGGACACAATCAAAAGCAAAGAGACAACCTTGGCAGTGAAAGAAGATATTGTGTGCTGTGAATCTGACAAAGGGCTAATAACCAAAATCTACAAAGAACTCAAGCAAATAAACAACAACAACAACAAAAGGAACAAACAATACCATTAAAATCTGAGCAAGAGACATGTATGAATTTTTTTCTCAGAAGGATAAATGAATGGGCAACAAACTCATGAAAAAATCCTTATCATCTTTAATTATTGTAGAAATGTAAATCAAAGCCACTTTGAGATATCCCCTAACCCAAATGAGGATGACCACAAGGTCCCAAAGCCACAGTTGGTGTGAATGCGGAGAGGAGGGAACACTCCTGCACTGTTGATGGGACTGCACACTAATACAGCTTTCATGGAAGAAGTACGAAGAGTCCTCGAAGAACTAAAAGTAGACCTTCCATTTCATCCTGCAATCCCATCACTAAGTATCTACCCAAAAGAAAATAAGTCATTTTATCATAAAGACATTTGTACTCAAATGTTTTAGCAGTCTTATTCAGAATCGCAAAGATATAGAATCAACCCAAACGCCCTTCAACACATATGGATGGATTAATAAACTGTTTGTAAACTGCATACACACACATGCGCGCGCACACCACAGAGTACTATTCTGCTAAAAAAAAAATGAAGATTTTTGTTTCTTTTGTTACAATTTGGATGGATTTGGACAACACTCTCCTAAGTAAACTATCATAAGAATGGAAAATCAAGCATCCCATGTACTCAATACTAAGTTGAAACTTGTAGAATAAGAACAATGTGCACACATCAGAGAAAAACTCAGACTCAAGAAGAGGGAGTGAATGGTTTGGTTAGTTCCTACCTAATAGGTACAATGTACAGGTATATGGCACATTTCCTGGGTGAAGGCCGTAACTACAACTCAGACTTTATCCTCACAAACATAAACAATGTAACCTAATTGTATATACCCTTATATTAATAAATTTTCTTAAAAAATAAAATCTTTGTTGAATAAATGAATGAATGAGTGATTTCTGTTGCCTTGGACAAGGATGGCCCAAAGGAGCCAAGAAGCTCTTTAAAATTATAAAGATGAAAAGATGACTCTTTTTCTTCTGTTTCCTTTCCCTAGCCCATAGCATTAAATAGCTCCCCAATAAGGCAAATCCTTTTGCATTCACACCTATTAAGTCTTTAAATTAGTCTTCTAGGCAAAATTCAAGGTGCTTTTCAATGCAATAGTCGCATAAATGCTTTGAAACAAAAACTTACATGCTATACTTTTCCTTGTCACTGTTATTCATTTGGATAACGTAAATTGGTTCAAAGATTCTAAAGTGGGAGCGGACCTGCCCTCTTAACCAGACCACCAACTCTCTCCCAGGGAGATGACTGGAGGTTGAGGTCAAGGGAGGAAGGATGGCTCCCTTAGAGTGAGCCAAGCCAAGCATTAGACTATTCTGTCCATTAGCAAGGGAACACCTGTCTTCCCTGTGCCTATGCACAGGAAGAGAAGTGGCCTACATGGCCCCAGACTTCTGAGCCACTGGTGGAAGATGCCGCTGTCTCTGCCCTCCACACAGCAAGGAGGAACAACTGATCCCCAGAATACATTAGTGGACCCATTTTGCTGCTCATTCATTAAGTATTATACACTAGAA
This sequence comes from Arctocebus calabarensis, assembly GCA_963573935.1. Taxonomy (NCBI): domain Eukaryota; kingdom Metazoa; phylum Chordata; class Mammalia; order Primates; family Lorisidae; genus Arctocebus; species Arctocebus calabarensis. Next base: position 7,056 of record CAUYON010123149.1, on the reverse strand, counting down.
AAAAGCAATAATAATCACATCCCTCCGAGAAAGGTCAGAAAGAGGGATTCAAATTCTCCTATATGACGAAATCACTTCCCACCCAACATTAGTTTAATATGAAGGCCTTTATTCAGAAAGACCCTGGGGTATGCTGAGATTTATTAACATGCTCACTGGTTCATTCTCTCTCTCTGGGTCAAGTCTATTAAATAGTATTTTTAAAATGCTAAATGCCACTGTGTCCTTCAAAGGAGACACAAGCCCTATAATCTGGGTGCGCATTTGCAGAGTGCCTCAGATCTCAGCCCTTTTATGTTGGGAAAGGAATATGATAAGGGGAGGGGGAAAATGGAGAAAAAGAGAGCTATGACATTAACCCACAAAGCTAGGCCTGCAAGATACAGAGTGGTCACCAAGTCCCTCCTTTCACCTCTAAGGAGGCAAATACTACTTCAGAAAGACAAATGCCTTACTAAGGCCTTTGCTGAAAATGCCAAAACGCACCTCAGCAACCCATGCTTCACCTGTGCCATGCCTGGTCAGTTAGGGAGTCAGGGTTCCCTGATGCCTAAAAGGACTCCTTCTCTGCTCCTCGATAGTTTGGTGTCCTTGGGTGAGCTTTGTCACTAACCTCCCTAGCTTGTTTCATCTGCAAAATAGTGTTGTTTGTTTTCCGAGAACCACCCCCTTCTTTTCCGAGAACCACCCCCTTCTTTTCCAAGAGAACCATTCCTCACTGCCCTACCCCCAGCCATGAAGGTAATTACAGCCTCCATATGCTCCCCTATAAGTATGGGTACTGACCCAGGCCAGGCAACTGCAATGCTGCACCCACCCCCCCAAAAAAGGATAGGTAAGTAATCCAAAACAAGTAGCCATATTTTTACTCTAGAATTCCCTAAAAATTAAGAGTTAAAACTGCTCTCCCCCCAGTGATTACAATGCTATGAGAATGTGAGTCCAGGATTGTCTGTGTTTAGCAAGGTCAAGGAGAGTGAGCCAGACAAGGGACAGAGTGAGAGGACAGTCTTGGAAATCAGGTATCTGGTTTCCTGGATCCAGTCATCCCTGAAGCCAGGAAGCCATGTCCACTCCTGGGATTTGGTTTTGTAACCATTAAATGCCTTGGGTTTTTTTGTATAAGTTAGCTTGAATTGGTCTCTACCACTTAAAAAGAATTTTGATTAAATATAGTCACCTGTTACTGTCAACTTCAAGACAGGTTACTTGAAGCACCTAGCACTCATCTCCACCATAAAGAAGGAACAAAACAACAAGCAGATAATCACAAGTCAAATAGAGGACCCAAGACAGAACACTGGGATTCTTAGCAGGGAAGTGATCTTAGCTAGACTAACTGCTTCACTTCCCTCTGTTTCCATGCCTCAGAGGTTGCAAAGTGAAACAGCTAGTCTAGCTAAGATCAACTTGAAGCGTGGAGAAACTCAGTGTGCAGAAATATTAAGCAGTGGGTTCCCAGTAGGCCATATTCTACTGTACCCAACCTGGGGATTGATCTGCTCTGCCTGCCAGTACTGGTGATGATGCATGACTTGTAGGAGCCTGAAAACAGGCCTGCCCAATCTGTCATCACCACTAACACTCAGTCACACCTATTACTTGGGAGCCTGGAGACTGGCCCACCCAGCCTGCTGCCACCACTGCTGGCACCTGCTTGTGCTACTGCTAATATCATGCAACCTTCTCAGGTATCTGAAGACCCAACCTCCTACCTGGCTCATCGCTGCCACTTCTAGCACCTGAACAAGTCATCTGAAGGCACAAGAATTGGCCCACCCAGACCTGCTACCAATAGTGTCTGCATATTCTATCAGAGGCTCAAGGAGCAGCATGCTTGACCTGTGTCACCACCCCCACTGGTGCCACCACTGAAGCTTAAAGATCCTAAATACAGTCAATCCAAAAGTTCTTCAACAAAGCATTATTATAGTCAAACTATAAAAATTCAAAGACAAAGAATTCTAAAAACAGCAAGAGGACCAGCCCACCTAACATCTCACCCCTAGCAAAGCTTTACCACAGTCTCCCTTATCAACTGAGCAATTCAAAGAACCACTGATGCTGATAACAGCTGAAAAAAAAAAAAAAAAAAACCCATGAAGACTACAGTACTGTGCTCATCCAGAATCAAAGCCGGAGCCCTCTACCCAACCAACACAAGAGATACTTCTATAGAAAAAAGCCTTTCCCTGTGAAAGCCAATCCATAAAATTGAAAGAAGTGCCTGTTACATTAGATGCACAGTTATCCGTGTAAACACACAAGAAACCTGAAAAGGCAAGGAAAGATGACATCTCCAAAGGATCACAATAATTCTCCAGCAAAAGATGCCAACCAAAAGTAAATTTATAAATGCCTGAAAAATAATTCAAAATAATGACATTAAAGAAGCTTGATAAGAGCCAAGAGAATACAGATAAACAATAGAAAGAAATAAGAAAAAAAGTTCATGATCTTAATGAGAAATTCAACAAAGAGCTAAATGTCATAAACAGAAATCCTAGAACTGAATAATACAATGAATGAAATAAAAAATACAATTGAGAACTTCAAAAATAGACCCAATAAAACAGAAGAAGGAATTTCTGAAGTCTTTAGAAATAACCCATTTAAACAAACAAAGAATAAAAAAGGAAAGAGAAAGTTTATGTAAAATATAGAACCACATAAAGTAACTAAATATTTGAATTTTGGGCTTTCTGCAAGGAGAAGAGGTGTCAAAAGACATAGCAAATCTATTTAATGAAATAACAGCTAACAACTTCCCAAGTCATACAAGAGATATAGACATCCAGATGTAGGAAGCTCAAAGACCCCAAACAGATTCATCCAAAAGGTTTTCTCCAAGACACATTAGAATTAGACTGTCAAAAGGCAAAGACAAAGAAATAATTCTAAAAATAGCAAGTGAAAAAGTCAAGTCACATATAATATAAAGGAATTCTTCTCAGACTTACAGATGATTTTTCAGCAGAAACATTATAGGACAAAAGGCAGAGGAGAATGGGGTGATATATTTAATTGCTAAAAGAACAAAACCTGCTAACCAATAATACTATACCTAACACAGCTATTCTTCCAAAATGAAGGAGAAATACAGTCTCTCCTACACAAGCAAAAACTAGGGAAATCTGTCATCACTAGGCCAACCTTATAAGAAATGTTTAAGCAAGCTTTAATCTGAAAAGCGAAAGGATATCTACCATCATGAAAACACATGAAAGTATAAAACTCAATGTTAAAACAGATACACAAATGAGAAAGGAAAGGAGTCAAATGTGACCTCTGTAGGAAACCACCAAACAGGAATGATATACAATAAGAGAGGAAGAAAGGATATACAAAACAACCAGAAAACAATTAACCAAATGATGGAATTAAGTCATTAGTTGTTGATAATAAACTTGAATGTAAACAGATTATATTCTCCACTTAAAATACAGACTGGCTGAAGGAATTTTCTTTTTCTAATGACCCAATTATACACTGTCTATAAGAAACTCACTTAACCAGTACAGACATATACAGACTAAAAGTGAGAGAATGGAAAAAGATATTCTATAAAAACAAAAACCAAAAGCAAGGAGAAGTAGCTATCTTTATTTCAGATAAAACAGTCTTATAGTCATTTTAAAAACTATAAAAAAGATAAAGAGATAAAGAAGGTCATTATATAATAATAAAGTGATCAACTCAGCAAGAGAATATAACAACTCTAAATATGTATACACCCAACACTGGAGCACCCAGATATGTAACATAGATATCATTGGATCTAAAAGGAGAAAGAGAGAAACACCAATATAGTAATAGTTGGAAATTTCAACATACCAATCTTTGTATTGGACAGATCACTGACATAAAATCAGCAAAGAAACATTAGATTTAAGTTACACTTTAGACTTAATGGGCCTAATAAACATTTATAGAACATTTTCTCCAACAGCTGCAGAATACATTCTTATCAGCACATGAAACATTCTTTAAGACAGACGACATGATAGACCACAAAAAAGTCTCAACAAATTTTTAAAAAGTGTAATCATATCAAGTATTTTCTTAGAGAACAGTGGAAAAAAAACCTAGAAATCAATAACAAGAGAAATATTGGAAAGTGTACAAATAGATGGAAATTAAGCAACATGCTCCTAAGCTACCACTGGGTGAATGAAGAAATTAATAAAAAAATTCTTGAAACAAATGAAAATGGAAACAACATACCAAAACCTACAGGGCAGAAAAAGCAGTGTTAAAAAGGAAGTTTATAGTAATAAAAATCTACCTCAAAAAAGGGGAAAGATTTTAAACAACCTAATAATGTGCCTCAAGGAATTAAAAAAGCAAAAACAAAACCCCCAAAAGTAGCAGAAATAATAAAAAAAAATTTAGAAATAATATTTAGAAATAATAAAATCAGAGCAGAATTAAATGAAATAGTGACTAAAAACAAAAACTAAGGATTAAAAAAATAAAAAAGATTGCTTTTTGGTAAAGATAAAAAAATAAATAAATAAAGTGCTAGCTAGACTAACAGAGAAAAAGAAAGAATGCCCAAATAAATAAGATCAGAAACTAAAAAAATAGACATTACAATGGATGCCACAGAAATACAAAGGATGATCAGAAATTATTATGAATAGGTATATGCTAAAAACTGGAAAATCTAAAGAAAAGGATAAATTTTTGGATACAAAAATCAACCAAGATTGAACCAGGAAGAAATAGAAAACCCAACTAGACCATAATGAATAACAAGATTAAATCAGTAATAAAAAGTTTCTCAACAAAGAAAAGTCCAACACTGAATGGCTTTACTACTGAATTCCACCAAACTAATAAAGAAGACTAATACCAATTCTTCCCAAATTACTGCAAAAAATTGAAGAGGAAGGAATTATCCCTAATTCATTCTAGGAGGCTAGCATTACCCTAACATCAAAACCAAATAAGGACACAATGAAAAACAAAACAAAAAAAAAAAACTATAGGCCAATATCCCTGATGAACACAGATGAAAGTATCCTCAACAAAATACTGGCAAACTGGGTCCAACAACACATTAAATTAATACACCATGAATAAGTGGAATTTCCACCAGAGATGCAAAGATGATTCAACATACATAAATCAATAAATGTGATCCATCACTTCAGAAGAATGAAGGACAAAATCCATATGGCCACCTCATAAGATGCAGAAAAAGGCATTTGATAAAATTTAACAGCTCTTCATGATAAAAATTCTCCACAAATTGGGCATAGAAGAAACAAACTTTAACATAAGAAAGGCCAAATATTATAAACCCAAAACTAACATCTTACCAAATGGGAAAAATCTGGAAGTCTTTCCTCTAAGAACTGGACCAAGACAAGGATGTCCACTTTCACCACTCTTATTCAACCTGCTATTGGAAGTACTAGCCAGAGCAATTAAGGAAGAAAAAGAAATAAAGAGCATCCAAATTAGAAAAGAGGAAGTAAGATTATGTGTCTTTGAAGATGGCATGATCTAATAAATAGAAAAACCTAAAATCTCTAATCAAACTTCTTATAACTGATAAACAAATTCAGTCAAGTTGCAGGATATAAAGCAAATATGCAAAAATCAGCAGCATTTCTATACACAATAATGAACTAGCTGAAAAAGAAATCAAGAAATCAATCCCACTTACAATAGCTACCAAAATTTTCCTAGGAATAAATTCAACAAAGGATATGAAAGTCCTCTATAAGGAAAATTATAAAATGCTGATAATGTAAGTTGAAGATGACACAAACCAATGGAAATACATCCTATGCTCATGAATCAGAAAAATTAATATTGTTAAAATGACCATACTATACAATACAATCTATACATTTAATGCAATCTGTATCAAAATACCAATGATGTTCTTAACAGAAATAGAAAAAAAAATCCTAAAATTAATATGGAACCATAATAGATCCTGAATAGCCAAAGAAATGCTGAGAAAAAAGAACAAAGCTGGAAGTGTCACACTACCTCACTTCAAAATATATTACAAAGCTATAGCAACCCAAACAGTATGGTATGGTATAAAAACAAACCCACAGGAACCTAGAAATAGACTCATGTATTTATAGATAACTAATTTTCAACAAATGCACCAATTAGCATACATTGGGGAAAGGACACACTCTTCAATAAATAAAACTGATAAAACTGGATATCTACATACAAAAGAAAGAAACTAGAACCTATCTCTTACCATATATGAAAATTAACTCAAATGGTTTAAAAATTTAAGTGTAAGACCCCCAAATTTAAAACTACTAAAAGAAAACACAGGGGAAATGCTTCAGGACATTGGTCTGGGCAAATATGTTGTGGGTAAGATTCCAAAACCTCAGACAACTCCACAAAAACAGAGAAATGTGACTATATTAAACTAAAACGCTTCTACACAGCAGAGGAAACCATCAAAAGAGTGAAGAGACAACCTGTAGAAAGGAAAACTATATTTGCAAATTATTCATCTGACAAGGGACTAATCTGGAATATACAAGAAACTCAAACAACCAAACAGCAAAAACAAACAAACAACACTCTCTCCCCAGTAATCCCATTAAAACATAGGCAAACAAGCTGTATTCTCTCACAGAATACAGGTATATGGAAAAATTCTCAATATCACTAATCATAAGGAAAATGCAAATCAAAACCACAAGAGAGGTCATCTTACCTCAGTTAGAATGATAAAACTGGTTATCTATATGCATAAGAAAGAAACTAGAACTGTATCTCTTATCATATATAAAAATCAACCAGGAGGGCTATTATGAAAAAGACAAAAAAGGCTTGGCGCCTGTGGCTCAACGGGCTAAGGCGCCAGCCACGTACACCTGAGCTGGCGGGTTCGAATCCAGCCCCAGGGCCCGCCAAACAACAATGACGGCTGCAACCAAAAAATGGCCGGGCATTGTGGTGGGCGCCTGTAGTCCCAGCTACTTGGGAGGCAGAGGCAAGAGACTCGCTTGAGCCCAGGAATTGGAAGTTGCTGTGAGCTGTGATGCCACAGCACTCTACCCAGAG